>NDGN011404177.1:0-14530 GCA_002564285.1 Tympanoctomys barrerae | reverse complement strand
ATATACAGATACAAAATGGTCCTTCATTTATATCCCTCTTTTTCATTTAGTTTTGTCAGAGATAGGTATTCCATTGCCATTTAGATATTGTAGGTGCGTGAATTCAGCAAAATAATTCAATATAGTCCTGTAGTTGTAGTGGGTTATCCGTAGGACTGTGCAGACCTCAAAAGTCAACTGTGAAATTGCTGGGCTCCAGACCTTTGAACGTGAAATTTTGTTTCTCACTTTTAAAATCTAAAATCTAATAAACTGAGCTAGAACATTTATATTTTATCCTTGAGTGCAAGAAACCCAGGATTCTTTTTAAAAATGTTTAACAGTACATGTTTGCAGTGCTCAATGACTATGTCTATCATGAGAAGTTGGTACATGTGTGCAACACATCTTTTAGCCTTTTACTTTCCCATTCCCTGCTCTCTAGCTGCCCTCCTTTCTTCTCTTGGTCTCTGCTCAGCAAAAGATCCATCTCCCTGTTTTCTGTTATCTGTCCTTTCTTTTGTTTTTTATTTCAAATTTATCCTTCTTCATTTCTGCATAGTATTACATTGCATATATTTACCACATGTTTGGCCACTCTGTTGATGGCCATATAGACACCTTTGCATATTTAGCTTTTAGGAGTCGTGTTGCCATAAACATGGGTATACATATATCACTGTAAGTTGATGTCTTTAACTCTTTTGGAAAGATATCTAGAAGAAGAATAGCTAGGTAAATGGAATTTCTAATTTTAGTTTTTTAAAGGAGTTTCCAAAATAATTTCAATAGCAATTGTGAGGTTTCTTTTTCCCTGTACTCTTGGCATCTTTTGTTATTATGTGATATCTTGATGATAGCCATTCCTTCTGGAATAAGAGGGAATTGGTGTTATTTTAATTTGTATTTCTCTGATGACAAAAGATATTGAACATTTCTTTGTACTTACTGGATATTTGCTTTTCTTCTCCTGAGAGGTATCTATTCATTTCAGTTGCTCGCCTTTTGATCTCTTAATCTTTGGTGTTGTTTCTTGTGCAACTGGAGTTTTGTTCAGAAGGTCCTTCTTTATGTCTACATCTTCAAGAGTTAAACCTATTTTATTGTTAAATAGTCTGTTTGTTTCAATATTTAATTATTTGATCAATTTTGTGTTTAATGCACGGGGAGAATTATGGGTCTAGATTCAATTTTACACATGTACATAGCTAGCTTTTGCAGTACCATTTGATAAAGAGGGTATCTTTCTCCAACTAATAGTTTTGGCACCTTTATTAAAGATCAGATAACTGAATGTGCCTCGGGTTGTTTTGGTATCATTTATTCTGTTTCATTGACCTGCAAAATTCTTTAAGATTTCCCCAGCTGCATAGAAGGCATTATGAAAAATATTGTATTGGTAATAGTTTGGATAAAAAATAATCTGGCTGTAAGATTTTTAATATTGCATTTTAGATATTTTAATGATTATCTTTCCTTAAGAGGAGAGTTCTAAGGTAAGATTTATTTTCTCAGGAACTATGCATATATTTTAAACTATTAGAAAACAATATTTATTAAGGGTAAGACCTAGTAAATTTTCATTAAACAATTGTTTGTTATTAAATAGTGTCAAAATAATATAAGTGAATTTTTTTATTATTTACCATTAATTACATAGCACCTAGTATCGTTTGGTAAATAGCATAGCACAGTCAATGATACTGTGGGCTTACTACAATCCTAGATATAAGAGAAACATTTATTTCAAATCAAAGAAACTAAGGAGGATTGTGGAAATGTAGGAAATGCCCAGTTGCCTAAGCATCTTTTCTTTTTTTTTAAATATGTATTTTTAGTACAGAATCTATAGGATCTACAGGTTCTCACTACATAGATTGGACTCATAGTGATTCTTCTGTTTTCAGCCTCCCGAGCACTAGGATTACAGGCTTATGCCACCATGCCTAGTCTCAGTCACTGTCTTAGTGTGCCCCAGGGGTGGGCTTGCACTGCAGGCCAGGGTGCGCTCTGCTTAAGCAGATGCTTTAATCTGCTGAGCTATCTGGATGGCCCTTAAGTATCTTTTAAATAAAGCATCATTTACCATTGTGTTATTGGGAAATATCTGAGTTTCTAAAGGAAGACTCTTGGTGTCAATGAATTAATTATATGTACAAGGTTAGAATTACCTATTAGTGTTTGATAACTCATAATATGAGGTTTTATTAAGTTAATAATAGCACTAGGATATTATATCCCATAACTCAGTTATCAGCATTCAAAGAATTCATAACAAATAATATTATGATTGATGAATTCTTTAATATTATGCTATCTTGAATAGCCTAATATATTGACTTGCTGATGTTCACTAAGAAACTCATGCCAATCTTATTTGTAGTAATAGGAAGAACATTATTGCTTCCAGTAATATTAAATATGGAGTGGCAGCTGAGTTATTAACACTACAACAATGAAATTGAATTTGCCAGATATCTACCATTTCCCTCCCTCTGGAGGTTTCCTATGTGACTAGAAGACATTCACAGTGCTTTATATATCTGTTACTATTTTCTATGAATAGGCAATTCCCCAAACAAAATGTGCCATGTGTAGCAAAGAACATTATGGAAAGTTTTAGCCCCCCCCGTATGATTAAAAATTAAAAGCATTACTTAGCAATGAATGTGAATATGATGTGAGATCATAATATTGCTTTATCTTTGGATTATCTCATAGCATTCATAGGTTATGATTTGTCACTTATATTCTATCTCAGTCCAAAATAATAAAAGTTGAGCTTCATTAAGTTAGTCTTAGAATTATATTGTTTATCTCTGAAAGTTAGCAAGGGTGTGTACATTGGGTTATTTCAATGAAGGAGAATAGAAGGCTCCCATATTCTCACTCAGGGTATTCATAGGGTAAAATTGTGTTTATCTATCACATGATAGCAAAAATACTAGTATCTTGGACCCTTAGAAAGAGTGCTACCAAGAAGAAGCAGTCCAAATGGGGGCTAGGATTCTCAGGAAATGGCCTCTGTCACTTACATTGGATGTCCACCGGAAAAAAGTTATTCATTAAAGACCTTCCCTATGTACAAGAATGGTAAACAGTTCAGTATCACAGCCAATAGAGTAGGTATTCTGTAGTCCCCTGGGCCATCTCCCCCAGAATGTTATCCCTGGAAAAGTCTTAAGGAATCTGTAAGCAGTGACTTCATTTTTCTTCATGTCATGATTACTACCCTTCCTTTTAAAACAAAACAAAACACCCATGTAAATTTATCTCTTCTTTTGTATACTTTAAGTCTATTGGTTAGGTATTAATACAGAAATATTTCCATCAACTGTTAGTAGCATATTTGACTGTTATTGATTTTTCTGTAATCATTTATTTTTGGTAAACAATTCTGGTTGAATATAAAGTTATGTAACATTTGAAATGTTTATATTGTGCAGCTCAGAATTGTTCTGGATTGAGAACATGCGGACAATGTTTGGAACAGCCTGGATGTGGCTGGTGCAATGATCCTAGTAATACAGGAAGGGGACACTGCATTGAAGGGTCTTCACGAGGACCAATGAAACTTGCTGGGATACACAACGAGATGATCCTTGACACTAATCTCTGCCCTAAAGAAAAGAACTATGAATGGTCCTTTATCCAGTGTCCAGGTAATAAAAATGTGAAAAAAATATTCAATTTGATTGAACCAAATTATAATCTGTCACTCATCACTGTAGTATGTTAGCATTATATGCAATCTAGTATATCCAGTGTAGCTTCATGGTAAGTATAAGAATACTTCATATAGCATCTATGTTGGAGTCAGCTGGCCTTATCTTCAGAGCTTCCTTTGATGTTCCCTACCCATTTGGGACCTATAAAGATCCATGCTGAATGCTCCTCAGAGTTGGGTACTGAGAAACTGTGGCATTTATCTACTAGCTCTTCGCCCACACTGATTGAATAATTCCCCCCTTGAGTATTAACTCCATTGTACTTCTGAGCCATGTTAGTATGTCTAATCAACATCTTTCTTGGTATCAGTAAAAACCTGAGATAGAAAAGTAGGGTACAGGTATTTCGGAATTTTACATAAGGCGCTGACAATTTAAAAGAGTAAGACTAGATAAAAGAAGAGAATATGCCATACAGTATAATAATATCTGCTCCAAAAACTATGAAATAGGTAAAAAAAACCCTCAAATTACAGATTTAAAAAATAACATAGATGAGTTTTAAAGGTACTTTGCTTAGTGGAAGAAGCTTGATTCAAAGGCTACAGATTGTGTTATTTAAATCATATTGCAATCTGAAAATATAAAACTGTGGAGATGAAAAACAGGTCAGTTATTTGCCCAGAGTAGGAAAAGGAATTGATTTTAAGGAGAATCACAATGAAAATTTGATGATTTTGAATTATTGTGTATGAGTTTGTCAAAATCTATATTGTATACTAGGAATGTAATTGTATACTGGGAAAGCACTTGCTTAGCATGTGGGAGGCCCTGGGTCTCATTCCAAGCATCATAAGTACAAAACAGATCTATATGGTTTACCATAAAGAATCAACTTTACTGTGGATAGATTTCAAGACAAGTTAATCAGGATTTTGGAGGAACCAAGAATGGAATACAAATTGTTTCAGAATATCTAACTGTATTACATATGTTATAACCTCACTGAAAAACTACTTTAGCTTTGGGGCTGGGGAAATAGCTCAATGGAACAAGAGCTTGTCTGGCAAGCGCAAGGCCCTGAGTTTGATCTATGGTACCACTAAAAAAATACTTTAGATTTGGAAATACTGTTTTGACTATGTTAAAAAGAAATGTTAAAAAACAGGAAAAATAACCCTATTAATAAGTACACTGTATTCTGTGGTAAATTTGGTTTTCCTAGTTTCAGATTAGTGAATCTAGTTTTATATATAATGGATTTGAATACATACATATGTGAAGTATATTTAATAGGCAGGTTTTGCATAATCAGAAAAGAAAGTTAAAAATTAATAAGGGGTGAAAAATATAGTGAGTCCTTTGGTACTGCATTAGAGCTGGAACATGTTTAGTTCATGTTTAACACATACATGCATGTAACTATAAATATATATGTATATAAATGAGGTCATGTGCATACATATACAGTATCTCTAGATATCTTTGATGAGAGAGCATAGAAGATATGATACTCTGATACAAAGAAATAAAATGGATCAAATTATTGATTTGTTAAATAAATCTAATGTACAGATCTTGATTTCTAAATGCTATTCTCCAATGAATGTAACAAGGGCTTTCTAGTTAAATAGCTAATTCTATGGGTGGGGCAGGGAGAATTTGAGACTAGTGTGGATCGTTTTGCATACCCACCTAGTCTTGGTGGCCAGCTCAGTGCACCCAGTGGCGGGGCCGGTATGGCACGTCATGCTGGGGATCAAACTCTGGTCCCTGTGCTTGCCTAAACAAGCACTTAGTCTGCTGAGCTATCTTGCTGGCCCCACACTTGAAATTCTTAAGTAAACCTGCTTGCTTATGAAATATCCCTTTCTTGTATTGCTGGAGTCCATGTGCTAAGGTTTTTCATGTTTTTTTGTACTTAAATCAGTGTGCCTAACGATCAATAGTTTTCTTAACAATTTCAGTAGTTGAAATATTTCCTTTTCCATTTTCTGGAAATATTTGTATAGAATGTATGTTTTTCTTTCTTTTAGTATTTGATGGAGTTCATAAAGGAAGACATCTTACATAGGTTTTTCTTCACAGAGAGATTTCATCTAAAATCCATTTTAAAAATAATAGATACAGGGTTATTCAAGTTTACTGGTTTTTCTTGAGTAAATGTGGTTTTTGCTGAAGAGATTTGTTTATCCAGGATATTAAGGTGGGCTGTATGATCCATAGTGACACCCATTCTTTTATTTTGAATATTCATAGTTTGCATTTTCTGTTTTAGTTAGTCTGCCTAGAGCCCTCAATTTTTACTGATGCTATGAGTGGCTTTTTCTTTTATGGAATTTTCTATTGCTGTGCCGTGCATTTTTCTTATTTTAATTTTCCCTCCTTTCTGCTTTCTTGGCACTCTCTCTCTCTCTCTTTCTATTTATAAGGGTAAATTAGATAATTGATCTGATAGTTTATTTCTAATATAATACCATAATGCTTATAATTTTCTCTAAGAACTAGTTTTGATTAATGCTTTTATTATAGATCAATTTCTATGTTAATTGAGATTTATTTAATATTTGGAATGTGTTTTTTAGACATAATATATTCTTAGATCTTTTGGCATAATACAGTATCTGGGCCTTTTATATTAAATGTGATTATCAACAACACTTAGCTTTAATTGACCTCCTACTTTTTCCCCATATATTTTTTGTTCCTATTTACCTCTTTTCCTATCTTTCTTAAATGAACTGAGTATGTTCTATAGCTTCATTTTATGTGTTTCTTGATTTTATCTTTTTTTGTATGTACTGGCTTTAGGTTTTAAAATAGTCATCTTAACTTGTCACTATCTACATTTAAGTAATATTCTTCACATGTGTATTACTTATTGACTATGTATTATTGTAAGTGTGTTCTAAACATAATAGTACACTTCTGTTTATTTTTGTATATAGGCAATTATCTTTTGAATATGTTTTTAAAATAAAAATGTTCTTACTGTCAAGAAAAAGTGTAGTCTCTAATAGCCCTGGTATGCTCAAGATGGAGTGATTTCCTTTAATGTGAGATTTTCCATGCTAAACACAGTAGAGTTCAGGAAAACTAGAATTTTTGCTTTTTTGAAAATTGACTCAACCTTAGTTGATGCAATTAAGAAATGGGACAAAATATATGAAAAACAGTTTTTAAGACTTGGATATTAGGCAAAAAAGCTAGTGGTCTTCTGGAGATAGTAAATAAATTAAGTGAGACCTATAGGTGTCCTAGTTTAATGCCTAAAGATAATTTACATGAATAAGGGGATGGAGTCCAAATTAAAGATATTCACCTATAAGTCTGAGGAAGCTAAGAAAAATACATTACTTGGAAAGGAAACCAAAGAATAAAGACCTGTTTAGAGAGAAATCTCTGGGGAAAGTATGAAAGGCTATCCTGTGACCTCTCAGGAAAAAACAAAGCAAAACAAAACTATGGGATTGAATACTGCTGAAAATAACGTAAAAAAAAAGAACTAAGAAAACAGCATTACTTGGATAGGAAACCAAAGAACACAGACTTGTTTAGAGAGAAAGCTCTGGGGAACTATGAAAGGGTATCCTTTGACCACTCAGGAAAAAAGCAAAGCAAAACAAAGATATGTGATTGAATACTGCAGAAAAAAGGAATTCAAAAAGTACTTGGTAGATATTAAATAGGGCTAAGAATTAACTTCTCTGAAAAGCTAATATAGAAAAAACTTATTATTCATTGAGTGTCAGAGAGAGTATCCAGAAGGGATTTTGCTTCACCTGTTTGGAAAAATTAGTGATACAGAATAGGGTGCATTAATTTGATTTACTGAAGACTCATATATAGTCAGAAGAATCACTATTTTACAATCTCCTAACCAATTTTGAGAAAAAGGTAAACCTTCTTTATAAAAATAAAAATATAATATAGGGTCCAAAAAAGCAATTTAAAAAGTTTATGACATCTGTTATCCTATCAAAAGTCAGTTTGTATACAAAAAAAGCAGGAAAATATGACTCATGGCAAGGAAAGAAAATCTACCAAATCCAGTTAAATATATTATTAGAGAAATGATATTGAAGTGATTATTATAAGTATACATTATTCCGTATTTTAAGTAGCGATGAGCTATTAAACATGTCAGGTATAGTTATAACAAATACTAAATGAAGACCAAATGGAAATTATAGGAATACATCTGAGCTGAAAAATTAATTAAATGTGACTAATACAGAGAAGATAGNAAAATTATTTGAATACAATGTAAAGAATATCAATGATGTGCGTGAAGTTCATTTTATCCAGTGTTTTTTAAATTAAATATCTGGAGAAGGGACAATAAGGATATTTAAATAATTAGAAGAAATAATAGCCAAAATTTTCCAAATTTGATAAAATATATAAATGCACAGTGGTAAAATTTTGGTGAACCTTAAGACCAAGAAATATAAAGAAATCTACTTTGGTGTATCACTATGTCTAATCATATTGATTAAAACAAGTAACACAAAGGTAGAAGTAGCCAGTGAAAAACATACATGTTTACAGGAACGGAGCTAAGTCTTATATCATATTTCTTATTGAAAATAAGTGAAAGTGGCTGGAAGAGAAGACACTCATCCAGGGAGTAACAGCAAGGGTGAATGTCTCTGTATTGTGCTGGAGAGAAGCGGATACCCCGGGGAGGGGGTGGCAGAATAAATGAAAAGATAATTCATCTGGACTGCAATACATGTCTTAAGAGCTTGTGTGTGGAAACCAAATCACTCCTCACTCACAACATCTCCTCATCTAACTCAGACCTGGTGTACGTGGCATGCTGGGAGAGGATTGCCCTGAGGGAGGGAGCCAGCCATTTGGTGATGGCTGCCTGGTTGTACAGACTCACAAATACTTCAGCCTTACTGCTGACACTGTGCCAGAATGTACAACCTGGGAATTCCATGAGCCAAAATGCAAGAGAACTGAGTGGCTCAGATTGTTCTAGAAGTGCCTGTAAGTGGTGGGACTGTGAGGATAAAGAAACCCTGTTAATGAGACATTCATTGCAGTAGTCACATGGTACAGTGGGTTCACAGTGGGATCCCCCAGCACCTCTTTGCTGAGTGCTGCAGAGGGCAGGGAAAGCCCAATATGTTATAAATAAGCAGAGCAGTGGAGTGGAGAAGTTATGACCCTGATGCCCTGGTCAGAGGTATACTCAGCAGAGTCAGAACACAATGCGCACTCTCCTATCATTTTTCCAAAGCCAGAAAGGTGTTGGAAAGAGACCACGTGAAGTTTGCATACTGCTTTGCACCAGCAAAGTAGGTATCACCCAAGCCTGGGGATGGTAGCTCTTGGTTCTGAGGTGGAGCAGGCAAAGCTGAGACAGATAAGTGCAAACAGTGAATGTCATTCATTCTGGTGGCCTATTGGACATATATTGAGTAAGAAAAGCCTGGAATGAAGTTATAGAGATATCTGTGACATTTACTCTTCTTCCACAAATAACTAAGGACATAAGATCTATGGATTGCTGCAGTGGATAACAATTGGAACACATCTTGTGACCCTAAATCCTATTCAGAGGGGCAACAGTCTTTATGGCTTTGGGCAAGCAATTGATTGTACTACAGAGGAAACCTCTTGGCTACTTGCAATCAGACTGTGACTCCCATGTGAACAGAGGGAGCTATATCTTCAGACTGGGTTAATGTTATAGCAATAGTGTGAAGGTTTTCATTTTTGTTTCTATTTTTATTTTGGTTGTTGTAGTTATTGTTTCCTTCTTTGTTTGGTTTGGCTTATTTTGATGGGCTTTCATTTTTCTTCCATCTCTGGATCTTATTTCTTCATTAGTATTATTTATGTATTATACTTTGTTCTTCAAGATTTTCCATGTCACTCTTTTTTCCTGTATTTTAGGGAAGGCTCTATAGGGTGTTCAGGGTCTCGCTACTAGATGAAACTCATAGTGGTTTGGCTATTTACAGCCTCCCAAGTGCTGGGATTACAGGTGCGCTCCACCATGCCCAGTCTCAGTTGCCATCTTAGTGCTCTCCAGGAGCATGGCCGGCACTGCAGGCCTGGGGATTGGACCCATGCCCCCTGCGCCTGCTTGTAGGCACTTTAATCTGCTGAGGTATCTGCCCGGCCTTTTTTTTTTTTGTTACTTCGGGGTATCTAAAGTGTAGTTTGGTGCATTTCTGGAGCTGGGTTCTTTTGTTTTTTGATTGTTTCCTCCTCCTCCTCATTATTATTATTATTATTATTATTATTATTATTTTACCTATTATCATCATACCTTCTTTTCTCCAGTTTATCTCCTTTTATCTAGTGGCATGAATATAATATATGTGTGCATTAGAGAACAAGAATTAACAGCTTTAGATTCAAAAGTACGATCGAAGGACATGTCAGGGTAATCCTTAACAAAATTGGGCCTAGAAGAACCAAACAAAACCACCTACAATTACATTAGGAGTGTCAGACAGACTCCCTCAATCTCACTTCCATCCATATACATAACTTTTGCAGTCTACACAATTACTGCATTATTTTTAACATTAACTTTTCTCCTGCTATACAAATAATTCAAAAAAAGCCTAAAGTTATATCTTTTATTCACCGTATTTTTCCTTCTCTTCTCACTGATGTACTCCCTTCATTTTCCCTACCTTCTCTTTTTCCTGCCACCTTCCAAATCCTAGATAAACCATCAAGAGCACCACAATATATTGTATAAGAGGTACTGATGAAAGGGTAAAATTATCAAAAGAGATTTTAATGTTTATGACTGATGATGACTGTATGGTTGGATCTGTTGATATTATGACAAGTAGAAATTTTCTTTTTCCAACACAATGACTGAGTCCATCTTAACTAAATTGAATATGTTGAATAAGTAAACAATACCCCTTGACAAGTAAAGCCAAGAATCCATTACTGGAAGATATAACCTCACTAAATAGATTTCATACCAACAACAAACTTTCTTCACCCTATTTGACCTCAATCCTCAGTGCTCATGCACATGTGCATGAGAGGAACATCAAAAGAAAGCAACAAAATATCTCCAAAGTATCCTAGCTTTCCCAAACCAGATCCCAGTGACACTGATGGAGAGAAAAGCAAACATCAGATACCTGTACTGTACAGAATGATTAAACAGGAAGCAAAGATACTTAGCAAGTTAAAGAGCACTTAACTCAAAGGACAGTAGGAATATTGAACAAATTGACCAGTGTGGATATGGAAGAACCAATGACAAAATGGGAAGAGCTGACCAAAATGTTCAAAACATGAATGATAAGTTTACCAAAATAATAGATTTCATTAAAAGGTGCTGAATGGAAATCTCAGAGATAAAGAATTATATTGAACTCATACAGAGCAGAAATGACCATGGTAAGAATAAAGTTTCAGAAATCAAGAACAAAATGCAATTTATATGATGATGTAATTAGAGAAACTGTAAGAATGAAAAGAGCAAAAAATATTTTTTATCTATTAGTTTCTATATGACACCAAGAAGATTAAAAGTCATGAGAGATTGGAATTAGAGGACAACACATATGCAATAAAAATCTGTTTACAGTTATTAGAGTAGGCAGCCCCATTTTGGAGCAAGAAGGTCCACGCTGGATGTATGGTATCCCCTGACAGTGAAGCAGGGCTGAACAAAACATGTGGCATATTCCTCCTACACAAACAAACAGGAGCACACCAGATGTGTGGTGGCCTTCCTCTGACTTAAGCAAGCAGGCTGGCACTGAATGAACAGGCAATCTTTGTGGCATCAAGCAGTCTGAATGTGTGGCATCTTTGAGTGTAAGAAAATAGGCCATAGACAGTGGCATGCACTTTCTCACAAAAATAAAAATCTCGTGACCAACTGCTATCCAGCTTTGTGCTTTTCTTTCCCATGGCATGAGTTAGCAGAGCTGGAGATTAACCAACTGACCTAATCATGGATGCGGAAAATACCCAGGTGTAGAAGGGAGTAACCAGATGAAGTGTCCACATTAAGTCTGTAAGTCCAGGAGTCCACTTCAGTCAGTGCTCTACTGCCTACATCCAGCAGAGAGCAGAGTACTCATTGTTTTTTCCATTTTCTAATGAGAGCAAGGACAAATCTTGCTTTCAGTTTTAATCACATTCTGTGGTGAATGGATAGAGAGGCCTCTGCTGCATGGAGTACATCTGAAAAGACCAAGGTAGTAACTGGCTCAATCCCAAGGCTGCAGATTTTGAAAAAAACTCCCCTCATTTTAAAATAGGGATTTTTTTTCTTGGACTCAATCTTTTATTTGATTTTTCTGTTATTTATTTTTTTCATCAGTGCTTCTTTTTGGTGAGGGGAGTTGGCATTCTTTTTCCCACCCTCAACCCCTTTTGTCTTTTGTCTTTTTTTTTTTTTTTTTGGCAGAACTGGGGATTGAAGTCAGGCCCTTGCGCTTGCCGGGGAAGTGCTTATTCTGCTGAGCCATCTCCCCTGCCCCTCTCAACCCCTTTTAATTTCATTTTATTCTTTCAGATTTTTTCTTTCTTTTTCTCTGTCTTTTATTACCTATGTATTTCCTTCTCTTCATTTTCTTATTCTTTCTTTCTTATGACTGTTTTCTAACACTATTAATTTCCTTTCACTCCTCAACAGGACATACTTAATCTCACTTTTATTTCCTCTTTTAATTTTTCAATTTTTTAATTTTTTCCCTAGTTTCCCACATCTGCTTTACTAGTATAACTACTAAGTTTCTGAATCTCTAATAGCTAAATTTATGATAATGCTGTGGAATGCTTATCTATTATTAATAGAGGTAAAGTTATCCCATTTAGTACATATTTACTATAGGTCAGTAGTAGACCAATACATGGTTTGTCTTACTGTTAATACTATAAACTTAGATGTTTGTTCAATGAATAAGGGAGGTACAATATTAGTCTTTAGGGTTTGTCAATACTCAGCTTATATTTAACACTATAATTAATGCTGATTTTATAACTACATCCAAGGTAACACATTTCTTGTTATTAACTTGTATTCTTGTGATATTAATATGTAGATTTTTGGGGGGTCCTTAGCAATAATATGAAAACTTCCCTGGAAAACTGGGCCCTGTAAGAAATAGAGCTCGGTAAATGGAGGTATGTTCATCCAGGGACAGAGGCAAAATTGATTCCCCTTGAAAATATATTAAGATAAATCTGTTAGAAATTCAAGCTTTAGAGGCTGGGAGATAGCTCGGTGGTCTGAGCGCCTACCTGGCAAGCACATATGATGTCACCAAAACAGGGCATGATGGTCCATACCTGTAATCCCAGTGCTGGGGAGTCTTAAACAGGAGGATCACTATGATTCCAAGCTATTTAGCCAGACCCTGTACCAAATAAATAAATTAATAAAGCAATGCAAACTTTAATATCTCATGGATTCTATTATATAAGAAACCTCAATTATCATTTGAGGAATAGAAAATTGATAATAGCAGATAAGAATATAGAACTGTCTCAATTAGGAAAGAGATCCAGACTTATAGACAGAAAAAGTGGAAGGAAAAGGGATAAGGTAAAAAATTAAGATATGTTATATATTTGTCCCAACTCTGCAAAGGAAAGTAAATACTATATAATACAAACATGTACTAGTAATAATAAGGGAAAAGGAAAAACAATTTATATTATAGTATTTTCCAACATATGTATGAGGTTTGCAGGATGCCAAATAACATGAATAAAAGAGGCTCCCCATGATGAATCAGTCAAAATGCCAAAAGTCTAACAGAAAGACTGAATCATCACAGATAATGAAGAAAGGCAAAATCTGAAGTAGAAAGTTAGAAGTCATTCGGATTAGAACTGAATATTCAACACAAACTTTAAAGGCCAGGGAGAGACTGGAGTTAGGACTTTCAACTCCTAAAAGAAGACACCTTCCATGCCAGAGTAGTATATCCTGCAAAATAGTCTTTAAAATTTATGGAGAAAGCAGGACCTTCCACAGCTTGAACATTTTAAGAATTCATAACCACCAAATCAGCATTCCAAATAATACTCCAGAATATTACATAGCCAATGAAGCCAACAAAGCCAAAATGGTGGGTAGAGTGAATATGTGGAGCAAGGTAAGTTACTGGAGAGAGAAAAATTAAAGGAGTCAAACTGAAAAAGTGAACAATGACATGGATAATTCAGCGAGTTTCAGTGATAGTATTCAATGTACAGTGCTTCAGCTCAACAATTAAAAGATGCAGTTTGGCAGGCTAGATCAAAGAACAAGACCAACAAGTTTGATATATTAAAGATTTCTCCAATTCAATAAGAAATTCATTGTATAAAAATCAAGGAAAGGAAAATTATGTTATAATCACAAAGACCCAAACACAGAAAGCATATGTGGCTGTTTTTATTTCAAAGCAAAGTTCAAGCTAAAACTGAACAGAAGATAAAAAGTTCAACAATTTGATAATAGAACATTTTAACATTTTGCCTGTGTACCTAGTTTCACAATATAAAACAGGATATAAATGATCAAATGAACAGAAACATAAAGGACCTTAAGCCCATTATTAAAATAAACAGCTAAAACTTAACCAGGGGAACCCAGTCACCTGGCCCATCCCTATACATACACTTCGCTGACAGCCACAAAATAACCCTGGACTATAATGCACATGATGGACATATGAGACTAGTCTCAGGAAATAATCCAAAATAAAAGCCAATAGACATGGAAATCTATTCTAACAAGGGTAAACACTTTACATCCAAACTCAATTCATGATTGGTTCTGCTAAATAACTATACACTTTGATTCTGAAACCTAATTTTTTTTCCAAATCAAATTGGTAGGACAGTTTCAATAATTAAAACATTGCATACATTCTTCCTAGTGGTTA
>NDGN011404175.1:0-13091 GCA_002564285.1 Tympanoctomys barrerae | reverse complement strand
GAGGAGGAGGAGGAGGAGGAGGAGGAGGAACAGTTGTGTTTCTCCATATGTCTGAATCATATTTGGGGAGCTCTTGATTTAGAGTATTAGTCAGGATACATGTAAAGTGACAGCCAGTGGCTTTCATTATATTATCCAAGTGCACAGAATAACTGAGGTATTGGACCAGACTCTATTTTTCTGTATGTAATAACCACACCCTCAAAACCTTTGTGTCTCCTTTCAGAATTATAGAAATAAATGTGGACATTAAAATCTTGATTAGCATAGCCATTTTACATCCTATCCCAGAGATACTTTAATTTAATTAATTACTTACCATTAAATTGAGAAGGATCTGTGATGTCAAGGAGAGAAATGAAATGGCTAAAAGGAATATGCTTGAAATAGCTAGACTTGAGCTTATGGCCTAGTGGAAAAAAAGGCAATCTAAATGATGAGAAGTCTTTTCGGGTTATGAGAAATTTATACCGTCAAGAGAAGCATATTTTACTTGTGATTGATCAAGATTTCAAACAACCATTTGCTCCACGACTGTTTCTGTGCAGAAATCAATCGACAAATCTATGCAGGTACCAAAGAGGGCAAACCCCTAACATGCACTTGTCATGTGTCCAAGAAGGATGAAAAGAAAAAAGCCCCGTGATGAGGAGAGTCCAGGAGCTCCAGAGTCAAGAGTAGACAAAGGTGCATTGCCTTCTCTGACATAATTCAGGACTCTCCCGCTTCTACACTGAGAGATTTTCACAGAATTTCCTAATTGTTTCCGACCAGTGATATACGTTATCCAAGAAAGAAGTAGAGATATATTGTGCATCAATCATCTGTGTGTTTCCTACTTTCCTCAGTCCTTTGAATTAAGAGGAAGGTGTGCTGAATTTCAGCTAACAAATTGTGAACAGAAGTGACAAGTATCACTTTGGGCTAGAAGCATTAAAAGCTAGTATTCCCTGGCCTGTCTTGGTCCCCTTAGTGCCAGATGGTGTTTCTATCTTGGATCTCACACCACCAGCGGAAGTGGCTCTCTGGTATCCATGGACTTGTGGCAGACTCTGCACAAATGAGAAATTAATGCGCATATTAAAGATACGGAGATGTGACAGCTTTGTTCCCACAGCATCGCCAAAGCCTGGAGTTCTCAGTTCAGCTGAGTTTGCCCCACTGGAAAAGCAGCAAGATCTTGTGAGACATTGACTGGTCACAATTAGAAAGGAAATTCTACCAGCATCTAATGCATGAGAATAGGGAGGCAGAAATAGGCTTAGGATGCACAGTGTAGCCCCACCCCTAACAGGTCCTGGGTCGAAATGTCAACAGCACTACCGAGAACCCCCTGACCGTATCTAATGACACCCACACAGAATTGGAAAAGTCTGCCAACACTGTGGAGTGAAAAATCACAGACTTCCCTCACAATCTTCATACATCATCCTGAAAGTGTGTGAATCTCTCTGAATCCCGTCATGCCTATGGTCTATTCTTTACAGGGTCACCAGAGTGATACTTATTTTTAATGGTTTTGATATAAAGCAAATCACATCAGTTCCCTGCTCTTCACAGTTGAGGTTTTCAATCTCCCATATAATATTGACACAGTACTCTCGTAGACACTCTCTCCTCCCTGTCCCAAATCACTGCTGTCCCTACAGTCCATCCGCCTGGCCCTGTCACTGGCCTTGTAACAGCCCAGCACACCCCTGCCAGGCCCGAAGGATGTTGCTTTCTTCCTAATTTGCGGCTGCTCTGCAGCTGGTGGCTCCTCCCTCCGCAGGCAGCTCTCTTCTGGCGTTTTCGCCTCCCTTGACTTCCTCCCTGAAATAGAACCCACTCAACATTATTTTTCTTATTACCTGCCTTTCTCTCCCATGTCTTTTTTTAACAGCTAGTGCTTACCTGCAATTTTGCCATGCATTTCTTTGTTTATAATTTCCCTGAACAGAATTAGCAGTTTCGGTATCTTCTTTACAAACTTTCTAGGTTTAGAAGGACAAGATCATGTTAAGGATTTCACATGTATTTCCTGAAAAGCTGCCTAAATAAAAATAGGTATTGAGAGATACCTAAAATTCTTTTAGAATATTAACTTATGTTGTGTTAAATATTCTACAGAGATTAATCTACATTCTGTATATTGCTTAATTTTCTACTATAAAGGTATTGGATACCAATTTTATTTTACTGTTCAAAGAGAAAATACAAAGTTGAAGGTCACATACAAAACTTCAGTATTGGACATGGTTGCTCTATTATATTCATGAGCTTAAAAAAGTAGGGAAGAAATTCTATATTTTGTTCTATTATGCTCTCTTGGCATCAAATGTAACAGCCAGATTCCTTGTTCTGTATTTTAATAAGGATTTTTGGGTGACTATTAAATCCAACTGAAGAAATATAGGAGCAGCAGGAATATTCCCTGATGCTGCAAAGGGCTTCAATTCACACTACCAGGATCAAGTTAAATACTTTTCAAAGAAAATCCTACAAAAAACATGGCTGTAAAATAATAGAATTTCTACTCAGCCTGAACTTTCAAAATAGCTCTTAGGAAGTTTAGACAAGTGTACATTTACTACTGGTGGGCTCTGAATAAACTTCAAAGTAATGTTAAGGAAAATATAATTTTTTCCTAATGAGAACCTCAAGAGATAAGCCACATTTGAGATTTTTTAAAAATAATGGGCAGTGAGCATTTTTTTTTTATCAGTATATGTTTGCAGTACCAGCCTCTTAGGGAGGGGATAGAAGTACATATCTCGGCTTCCTTTTTCTTTAATCCCCTGCCCTTTCCTTCTCCCTCCATCTTCTTCCACATTCTCTTTGCCCATTTTCATTCTTGTTATCATTCCTCTTACCTTATGTTTATGATATATAGTGCTCATTTCCATTAAGGCTATTAGGTTCCCATGTGTGGCATATTTCTATCCTGCACATTTCTCCATCCCCAACTCCTCTTGTCCACACTCTCTTGAACTCTGGTGCATTTGCGAGAGATCCATTGCCTTGTCTCTTTCTACCGACCCTGTGCTGTGTTCTTTCTACTTTGCCTCACTCACATGAGAAATACTGTATAGAATTTAAGCTCGGGCATTGAGTGCTGAGAAATGATGCTAATACTGAGTGAGTCTGAAAGATCTTGCTAGAATTAAAACTTCTACAGTTTCTTTGTGAAATGACAAGTAGGAAATGACACAAAATAAGAAAGCCATAATACAAAACTAAAAATCTTTCAAATACTGTTCTTTAAATATCTATGTTTAATATTTCAAAATTAGAATATTAGATACATTGACAGGTGTCATATAAATTTTGGAGTAACAACATCCATGTTAGCACCATTATTTAATTAGTTTACATAACTTGCTTAAAAATCCTGAGTCATTTACAAAAACTACAGCTTCTATCAAGAGACAAAATGCCTAGACATAGAAATGGTCATTCAAGTAGAAAAATAATACAGAGGTAATTTATCCCAGTGTCTGGGAAGTTGGCAGGCAGTGGAATCAAGAGCAATAAGCTGCAGCTATTGAGACACAGCTATACTTAATAGATTTTCTTTAACTTAATAGCTTTATTCCATTGAAGGATGTGAATAGAAACAGAATACAATAGATGTTTTCTATTAAGGTTTCATTAATGGCTTTGACATAATGTCCCCTGATATTTGACTTTCAAAATTAATACAAATTGGTTTGGTTATGAACACACTCTTGTAGAAGGGAAGCTGATTTTGAGACTAGGGAAAAATTAACTACAAATTAATATTAACAAAGTTCATTGGATAAGGCTCCAATCAGCTCACAGCACTCAGCTTCTGTATTGAAAAGTATTGCACTTAATAGTAAACAAAGCATTCGGTTGAGCACTTACTAATGGGTAAAAAATGAATTTTAATTACATTTGCTGATTATTAAAATGGTAGCGTGTGAAAAATGACAGAAAGTATTATGCTGGACTTTAGAAAGAACAAAATTATAGGTATGAGGGAACAGGTGCTTTAGATAAACATTGCTTTGGACTCCATCTCAGTGAGTTGGTGCTTGAGAGTTCTGTTTGTTGATGTGTCCTATCCGGAAGCCATCATTTTCCTTGCCTAAAGCAGCTTATCAAAAAGGAGGCAGATCTGGAGCACCATTAGTCGCTTTTAATTCTCTATTTTGTGAATTTGCAAAGATTACTTTAAAACTTGCAAATTGTTTGACAGACTTGGTACTTGCAAATAGTCACAATATTGAAAAATAATAATCATTTTATGCTAAATATTTTAATGTTCTCCTAATCTATGTTCTGGGCACTGTTCTAAGAATTAAAATATTTGTGAACAACAACAAATCCCTATCCCCCTGCAAAATTTGTATCGTAATAAATTTACTTCCTTTGCATGTTTTCCTCCCCCAGTGGAGCCAAAGGACATTCTACGAGGTATAGTAGTTCAGTGAACCAGATGGCGGTGAGCTGGAGAACCTGTGGGTCCTGCTTTGCATGTTGGAGGTCATACATAAGGCTTAAGGTCTTAGAAAAGGTTCAAAGTGAGTTTCCTGAGACTGATAAAAATTTGCTGGGTAGATAAGAGAACTGAGAACTAAAAGGAGATAATGGGATACGAGACGGTATGACACATAGTAAATGTGGACTATGAAACATACAACATGGAGCCTTGGATGGCCGTGGGCCATATAGCATTTGAATGAAATTTACAATGATATCATGGTGAAATGGGACATATGGGTGATTTATATTAAGAAAAAGTGACCAGAATTGTAAAAGGCCCATGCTGAGAAAAAGGAAAAAAACCTAATTTCAGAGAAACTGCTAAGTCTATGGTAGCCCTGGGGCAGATGACAAACCTATACCCTCCTGGATGGGAGCTAGTGGTCATATTAAAATCAGCTGAATTTACTTAGATATGAAAATGTAACTTCCTTAATCACATTAATTATGTTTCAAATATTGCATAATGCAGAGAGAGATTATTTCCAGAAACCCAAGTAGTCCATACCAGAATGGACAACCCACTATGGACAATACAGCCCTCCTCTGCAGAAGGATGAGGCAAAGCAGAAAAGACGAACACTGGCATGGAAAAGAAATTGAGCATTTAATGATATTTGTGTTTTTTAATTCTTTTACAAGAAAATTTTCAAATATTGAAAAAGCATTGCAAATGCTTTAATTTGTGCAAACTTAATGTGGCCATTTTATAGGGGGAAAAAGAGGGAGCAGACAGACTAAATCTAAATCTCTCCAAGTCTTCTATTTCATTTTAATGCTGCTTGACATTAGCTAGAAAATCCAGAATTTAAGCTAGAAATTCTGAATCTGTCAAATACTTAGTAGCATTTAGCAGAGAATACTTGGATTTATTGAGAAAACTATTTGATATTGTGTGACCTCAAAGTCACTGAAGTTAGGATTATTTATAGAAAAAAAAACTATTTAAAGATGTGAAATGACGTGGACCATGAATCTCACGTGGAGACTTGGACAGAGAAGCAAGCAAGACTCTTGATCACCAGCTGGTGAGTGAGCAAAAGCAGGCCAGGGTGTGCCCTGGCGCTGGGCCAGATGCAGGTGTCTGCTGGCGCCGTTGTCTGTCACCTCTGCCATCTTCCAGGGCACCAAGCCACGCTTGCTGTGTGTCTGGGGGATACCCAGAAAGCTGAACCAGAATAGGCAGCTAAGAGTTCTTGCTCTGTGGCTGCCAGACTCTCAAGCTGCCAAGCCAAAGAATGCGCAGTGAAAAGCTGCCAAGGAAGTTTTAGCTGGAATCTTGTCTAACTTTCCTGAAGTGATGAATATTATGTTCCATCTTTAGCCAAAATAATGCAAATCAAAGTTAAGGATTAAAAAAAAAAAAATAAGAATACTTACACTGGAAAAGTCAGCAGTATGTTTGGAGCTAAATTAAAAGATGGTGTCAGATGATTTCTAAATCACCACACTTCCATATAAATTGTAGAATATATATTTCGAAAGAGATTATTTTTAAATCCCTGAAATGAAAATATGAGCCCCTCGTACAAGCAAATATGAAGCTTCCTGTTACCCATACTAATTGAACGGCTTATCAATAAACTGAAAAGCTTGAATATTCCTTACCCTGCCGGCTGCAGAGTCAGTTGGATTGAGGTTTCTTCTGTATGGAAAACTCTAATGTTTATTTTTGCCACAGAAACAAGACAGGCTAGGAATTCAACGCAGAGAATATATTACACAGTTCTCCTGGCTGAAAGGTTCTGTAACATGTTTGTTGCAGCCCTAATAGGAGAGCTGAAAGTCACACAGCTCTGGCATCCCTATTCTTACCTAAAAAAGCAAAAGGAAACAAAACGAAGGTATATCTAAAGTTAGTTAGAATTATGTATCAAACTGACACAGCATTACTTTTATTTCCTGCTTAGTCATTCTGTGAAAACATAGTATATATTACCTTTGTTGGGTCCCGGGAATCCCTCAAATAGTAAATATTACCAATGAGCTATTTTTTTTTAATTATAGAAAAGAAAAAATGAGTAACTTAAGAAACCAATAGTCCTCCTGAAATATAAAGACCAGAACCGAGGTCTCATAGTCATGTCTTTGATAGTAAGTCCTTAAATCCGAATAACGAAAATAATCTATTGTTATTAAACAGCGAGCCTCCTCTTATTCCAATACTTGGAATGGATGCATTACAGGACTCCCCCGGCTGTCTGTCAGTGGGACCTCTGGTGGCTTTTCCGAGCAGCGAACCGGCCCATGCTAGTCTCTCAAGGTCAAATATGCAGCTTCGGCACCGCAGCCCTTCGCTTGCAGCTGGAGCCTGCACCCCGGCCAAGCTGGGTAATAGCATTCCCAGCGGGGACCGTGGGCATCTTGGCGACTCCGATCAGACAGCTGGGTGGTGGCTGCCTGCTCCCCAGCAGCGCAGGTCTGTCACTCAGACCTGAAGTTTGAGGAGTTCTGGAATCCAGTGTCATAGGTTAGCATTTGCTGTGAATTTAAAAGGCGTTTCAAATTTTTAAAAATACACATTTTTATCTGGTTTGCATAGATATAGATATAGATGTAGATATATAGATATATAAATAGATAGAATGTTGATTTAATTCCAAAAACACGTATTAGACATCTTTTATGTATTAGTACTAGGTTTACATATATTTATAAGCTTTGTTTCAGGAGCTTTTGTAAAATTAGGAGGTCAGATAACTTCTTCAGTTAAGAGGGTGTGAGCTATAGCCTCATTTTATATCTAAAATAGAGTACACCTGGAGTCTAATTTGAAAAACTAATGATGTCACTAGAAACATGACACTTAGATAGGCCATTACAGTTTCTTATCGTTTGGTGAAAACATCCAAACGATAAAATTTGATTTCTCTAAGTTCTTTCAGAAGCTGGAATAGCTTTATTTAGGGACAAACCAGAGACCTGCAGTGTTGTGCGGCTCCTGGGCTGCACGTTTGTCTGGACACCCTACTTGCTGAGGCGTCTGTCAGAGGACCAGGGCAGGTAACTGGGAAACTTGCGCACCTTCAGCATCCCTAGCCTATGTTTCCTAAACTGACACATGGGCCTTCTATATAATGTACTTTTAAATTTACTTATTAAAAAACACTAAGAAAAAGCTGAAGTGAGTCTGGTAATATTAAATATAAACTCGTGAAATAGTTTGGCTTCGATGAGAATCGCTAAAATA
The DNA here is from genome assembly GCA_002564285.1 of Tympanoctomys barrerae. Classification (NCBI taxonomy): domain Eukaryota; kingdom Metazoa; phylum Chordata; class Mammalia; order Rodentia; family Octodontidae; genus Tympanoctomys; species Tympanoctomys barrerae. The sequence goes on along the minus strand of NDGN011404175.1, from coordinate 5,413 downwards.
AAACCTGATCTTTAAGACTACATAACATCGGGCTGTTTGGCCATTGAAGCTCAGTTTAAATACTGAGCCATATTGTGTGGGACCTTCTGTTCCCTGGTCTTCTCTCACTCACTATAAGTTGGTTGTCCTCAAGTAGCTTATTCAAGACTAAGAATTACCTTCTGCTCACCTTCTCCCCACACCACAGTGAGAAGCAGGTTCCAGCACCCCGCTGGTTGATCATCTCACGTAACACGTCCTCTATCCCCTCTCCAGCTTGGTGTCCTACAGTGCAGCCCTCCAAGTGGCCATGGCACCCACCTCCCACCTGCCCTTCAGCCTTCAGAGATCGTTCCTCCTAGGCACCACCTGAGTCTCCCTCCTGCCTTCCCAGGCGCTTCAATCAACAGAGATCCTTCCTTCCCTTTGTCTGTACACAGCACTGACCTCCGCCTCCCTGTTACCACTTGATCATGCATCTGGCTTCATAAGGTCTTTCAAATGCACTTCCTGTTGTGCTTCCCAAGTGACTTGTGCACCAGGGACTTCTTGCCTCCCCAGGGAATGGTGCAAGGCCCACCACAGGGGTGCCTTGCAGGGCGCCCTGACTCTCCCTTTGCCCTTCCACACAACATAATGTGAACAGCGCATGTGTCCACTTCACACAGCCCAACTTGCTGTTTCTTAACATGTAAGTCAAGAAACACTGGTTTTAATGTTTCTGTGTGTGTGTGTGTGTGTGTGTGTGTGTGTGTGTGCAGGGTCTCACTTTGCAGCTTGGACTTGCAGTGATCCTCCTGTTTTCAGCCTCTCTGGTACTGGGATTACAGGCATGCGCCACCACACCCCGACTCCCTTGCCAGCTCAGTGTGCCTGGGAGCAGGACCGGTGCAGCATGCAGTGCCAGGAATCAAACCCTGGCCCCTGCTCTTGCCTAAGCAAGCACTTAGTCTGCTGAGCTGTCTTACTGGCCCTTGGTTTTAATTTTTAAATAATAAATAATTTGAATCCAACCTCCCCCAAGAAACATACTGTAAAGGATGCTCTGGTTGACTGTTTGAATAGACACAATCCTTCATATGTCACTTATTTTAATAAGTTCTTATTGCCAATTATATAGACATAAGTATGGTATACCTTACACGGCATGTGCCTATGTATATCCACACTATCAAAGCATTTTGGAGTGAAAAACACCTTAGATACCATTGAACAAGTCTCACTATTTTGTTTTTTCTTCAGATTAGACTAATGAGCCAATTACAAGTAATTTGCCTGATGTCAGGCAGGTACTAATCGAGCAGTCCCCAAATCATAGCTTCCTAAATTTGATTCGACAATCATCTGTCTCAAAGAGATGTAAGTGAAACAGATTACAGTAGTTACTCTCTCATGAACACCAGCACAGTTTAATTTTCATGCCTCTTCCTCCAGATTATGTATTCTTTTCCACTGCTTCATATCTGGTTTTTTTATCTGTTTATAGTCTCCTCCAGTCCTCTATCAACTATTCCAAATGTGGTGGTATTTATTTCCTTCCAATACCTATAGTATTTAATCAATATCTCTCCTATTGAATTTATCATAATCTTCCACACGTATTTATATTCTCAGTGTGTTTTTGTATTAAGAAAGCAAGATCCTAGAGAACTGACTCATGGCTTTTTACAGATCTTCGTAGACTTACTTTCTTAATAGATCAGCATTCAACTGAATATAATTTCACTTATCTTTGGATAGAGCTGGGTGAGTGGCAAATTGGTTCCCACTGAGCAGTTCATCTATCTGATTCAACATGTGTTATGGGTTTTTGAGTTTGATATTCTTATATTCTGTTACTTGTAGGACTGCAACAATAAGCCACAGGAAAGTAGATACTGAATTTATTCACATTCAGTTCATCAAGCTGTAGCTCATATATGCCCAGGAGTAAAAATCCTTTCTGTTTTTCCCTTTGTATCACCTGTAGCAGAGCCGGGTTCAGAGAAGACACTACACACAGGTTCATGTTAACATGAATCTTAGCACACTGAGACAGGAAACGGCTAGACTGTTACTTTTAGAAACAGCAGAATCACAGTACCAGCACTTCCGAATTCCAAACCGTGATGGGGAAAACCTTGCTTTGTGTTTGTGCTGATTAGCAGAAAATATTTAAATATTTAAAATAAACACCAATTTTATCATTTTTGAAAAACAATATCCCTTTAGGTAGGAATCTAAAATCCACTTACAGTGGACGCAATTTTAGGATACATACAGCCACATCTAGGATGAAACTGCTTCCCAACAGATCTGCGTAGCATCCGCATATACTCATGTGCCCCGTATCCATTCTCCTGGAATCATCTTTGATACTTACTTTCTCCATGAGAAGTGAAATTTAGGAACTCATATTTCATTTCATTGTAAGTGAAAATAATGCAAGCAATTTTCCTCAGGCACAATAGCTTTTCTGTTAGAACATCATAAATCGGAAGTATTTTCAGTTTTTTCTCAACAATATTCCTGGACAATCTTCTGAACATCTGGGATTCCCGATGTGCCTAAAGGCCTGAAAGTGTAGCGACAGCTTCAGGAGTTCTCTCTCCTCCCTCAGGTATGTTATTACAACTAAGAGGCGGAACCTTATAAGAAAATGCTGAATGATAGCCACGAACCAAAACACTGCTTGTATTCAGAGCCAGATTTCCAGGTAGGGGTCGGACATCTCATTGTCAATAGTTCACACATCACAAATAACGAGCAGAGTATGTTGAAACACCTCTATGATGATGTGGTGCTGTGTGGCACACGCCTAGCACAGATAAATGATATCTTAGTAGCCAGCTGCTACCAGATCCTGCTCTCTCCTCTTTGGGGGTTCACCTCTACCTGCTTTGTGCCCTCGGTACCCTTGCACAAAGTGAAATTAAGTGGGGCTCTTTAGGATTAGAACAGCACCGTGAGCACTAGTTAATGAAACACAGACTAAATGTACCTTGTAAATTGGACACTGACATTATGTATTTAGATTACCCGGTAAAACAAAGCCTTTCCTTGTGTAAACTTGTTCCCGGATAGAAATCCATCCAGACATGTTAAGGAGGTTTTGTTGAGTCAGGAGTACCAGACATTAGCGGTCATGAAGCTGATGTACATAGAGAGAGTTATATAAAGGCCAGAAACACTTTATATTAGGCGATGCATTAACAATACTTACTCCTCTGCAGGTATTATGTCTTTGTCTTAAACTCATTCTTGCCACCGCACCGTGCTCCACACACGCATGACTGTAGAACTGACAAGTGATTCCTCCCACTGGCTCTGAGATCTCAGAAGTTTGAGGTTTAGGAACAGCGTCATGAGAATTCAGCCTAAACAGATTTGGTAGGGATTAGTAGTGGGGCAATAGTACAAAAATCCAAAGGGACTGTGGACATGCAAGCATAGATTTGATTACAGTCAAATAACTCCTTCAATTGCTTATTAAGTAAAGGCTACAATGATTTTCAGAGCTATTTTGTTACCTAAATATTTTGTTGCTGTGAGATTGTTAACTTGTGTGTGTGTTACATCTTTCTCAGATTAATTGGAAATGGTTGATTTGAAATCAGAGCAGTCTCTGGGAATGCTGCTAAAATGATTATTAAAAATAATTCAAAGCCATTGACCTGGCTAATGGAAAAAATGTTTTAGAAAGTCTCTAGTTTTTAAATTTTATTTATTTATTTATTTATTTAATTATTTATTTATTTATTTAGTACAGTCTCACTATGTAGCTCAGACTCATAGTGATCCTCCTGTCTCAGCCTCCCCAGTGCTGGGATTTCAGGCGTGCAGGACTATGCTCGGTTTTCATGACTGACACAGTGCACCCAGGGCAAGGCCAACACAGCATGAGGTACTGGGGGGTGGACCCAGGTCCTTACGCTTGCCTGGCAGGCGCTTAGACTGCCAAGCTATCTCCCTAGCCCTAGAAAGTCTGTTCTAAACATTTACTCTGAGCCCCCTTGCTTGTCTCTGGCTTTTGAGTTAAACCTTGGTGAAGTGAAGTGTATTCTGGGTTAAGCAAGAACCAGCAGGAATGAGTAGACCCTGCACGATGCCGGGGTTATTGCCATAACTGGAATGGCCTCCAGTGCTGCACACTGTGCTCACTTTGTGTCCAGAGAAACCACATGTTGGAGCCTGAACTCAAAATGAAACACAACCTTGTAGTTTAATTCTGTGTTTTATGGCATTTAATAATTGTTAACCAATTCTTGTCATCTCATGTGATCTTGGAATACTTTTATGAATCTACATAATAAATAATATCACAGATGCCTCAATTACCTGCTCTTTTCAAGAGGCCTCCATTCAAGTGATTTCAGCCCAGGGCTCCCGTAAGATTGGGTGAGGCTTCTGTAGGAACTACGTAGGAATTTTACTCCTGCTCCTCCTCCTCAAACTTCATATATATATAAAGGGTCTACAGGGTGTTCAGTGTCTCACTAGTAGATAGGACTCATAGTGATCTGCCTATTTACAACCTCCCAAGAGCTGGGATTACAGGCGTGCACCACCATGCCCAGTCTCAATTGCCATCTCAAGACACCCCAGGGGCAGAGCCAGCGCAGCAGGTCCCAGGGATGGAACCCCCAGCCTCTGGGCCTTCTTGCAGATGCTTTAATCCACTGAGCTATTTGACCAGACCTCCTCCTCAAACTTCTGCACAGAGTTTGTACCCTATGGCAATCTCTGCCTTGGTAAATTTTCTTCACCACAGTGTCTGTTTATTATCTAATCAGACCTATGATTTGAATCTGTCCATGGTCTGAATATTTATATCCCTTGGAAAACTCCTACAGTATTAAGACTTAGACATTTAGGAGAAGATTAGGCCATGCCATGATCTGTTCCTTATATAGGTCTAGAGGGAAATAGGTCTTTCCTTAGTCTTCCATCCCTTCTACCCTAAGAGGACACTGAACAGGATGAGGGCATTGTCTTAGAAGCAGGGAATTCCTCACCAAACTGGGACCTTGTCCGTTCCTTGGTCTTGGACACCCCATCAATCAAAATTATGAGATGTAAATTTCTTTGCTTTAGAATTTACTCCCAGACAGGCATGAACAGATCAGAGCAGCTTAATATTACATACAACTAAACTCAAGATCAGAATTAATACAAGGAATAAGCTCCAAGCCCACAACTTTCATAGCTCGGTGTTACAAGGCCAGGAAGAAGCAAAGCCAAAGCTCTAAGTCTGTCTTCCTAGCCATGTCCTTTGTTAGCTATGGGTGCAAACAGAGATGTGGCCAAAAAGGGAAACTTTCACACTACCTCTTTAGACCCATGATTGTGTCTATTCTCAGATCATTTTTTAAAATACAAATTGTAGGTTGATGGGCCGGGGAGATGACTCAGTGGAATAAGCACTTCCCTGGCAAGTGCAAGGACCTGAGTTCAA
>NDGN011404151.1:0-19130 GCA_002564285.1 Tympanoctomys barrerae | reverse complement strand
GGACATCAGACTTTTGTCTCAAAATTATATCTCTACAAAGGTTCCCAAGAAACCTTAATCTACTGCAGTTGGGTAGTAATTGACCATCCAGCTGGGGGCTGTCTAGTTCTGCCTCAAATTTTGTGTCCTGCTCTTTTTCTAAATCTAGGAGGAAGGACCCTTAAAAAATAAATCATGCCACATTTGCATGTTTGTTCTTCTATGTTTATTCTTCTTTTGACACCCTGGAAAATAACCTGCAGGCCTTCCCCTAACCCCAAGGCATTTAAATCTACCAACTAAATGTAAACATAGTGATTATCTTTAAACATGAGACTGAAACAATATATTTCATAGTGGAAATCTGAAAACTCACAGAATTTTCCATGTAGGTAACTTTAGAGGAACCTCAGGAAAACAAGCTTGGAATGTGTTAGTCATTTAAGAAGTGGAAATCTAAACTACTGTATGGAGGAAGTGTGTGTGGATCGAAAAACTGTAATCCCCACAATGGCCAAACTCCCTACAATGGCCAATACAGCCTTTTAAAAAACGAAGTATGATTTCTTCATGTGAGATCTAGGCACACAAAGTATCTTTCAAGGAGGTAGAAAGAGAAAATCCAGCTTGCTCACATCACCTGGGAAGCTGGCAAAGGTATCTGTTGATTCCCAAAAGGAGGCTTCAGCATGGGTCACTCAATTAGAGAAAGCTGGAGTTCATGGATGGCTCAGCAGGTAATAAGAGGGTGCTCAAACTCCACCCAATCCAATGTCTGATGAGCCTTATCTCCCTTTTTGATGTTCTAAGCCTCCCTCCAGCTCCCACCCCCAACCAAGAGAATCTCTAAGTTTGCTCCTGAATGCAAAACAGCAATTAGCATTCAACCAACTTGGTTAACGTGGTTTCAGTTTTCCTGTGCGACCAGCACTGAGGTGCTTCTTTCTTCCCTTTCTGTTTCGAGGTCTCCTGGTGCTTAGACCTGTGAGCTCTCAAACTGTCTAGGTTTAAGGTTGCCTGAGAAGGGAAGCAAGGAGGAAGGCAGCACAGTGGGTTAGCAACAGCCAGAGCAGACTCAATATGACCAAAGCAGAAAAGAATCTGCAGCAGTTTGCTTAAGCCAAGAGCCTGCTTTTCTTATAAGGCATTGTTGCTTACAAAATACTGTGGCTTCACTTTGCTGTTCCAGAATACCTTAAAAAAGCAACGCTGCTAATATCAGCACTATTGCCCCAGGCACTAATTTTACATAAGGACAGACTCAAATGTCTAATTCTTCAGGAAGACTTGGAGTGGGAGGAAGAGAGTATCTAAGATGCTGGGAGCTCTCATCAGCACTGATAAATGGGGGCTATGCCAGAGGACCAGATCATGGAGGATCTTGTGCCTGGGAAGATGGTTTTCCACTAGCACATATCCCACTTCATGTCTCATTTTAATGTGGAAAGAATACCAGGCTTTTGTTAGCAAACCAGTTCTGGTTCTTGCTCCACTCCATTGTATTTGCAGCCCAAACCACAAATGAGTCTTGGTTTTCCTGGTCATAAAGGAAATGAGTATCTATCCTTTCTGAGTTTTATGTGTAATCTTCTGTTAAATTCTTCTTTCCCTGCCTCCAATAAACATTGCTGCAAATCAGTGGATGCTTTGTGAACAAAGTACTTGATACTGTTTGTTCCTTTGAGGAGATTGCAATTTGAGCTAGATTTTCCCTTAGTCTTGGTCTTTTGAAGCAAACTCATCATTCTATGGTCACATGGTCTGGAGTGATCATGTGGTTTCATTTGCCAAGCTCTGCTTTTGGTAGAGAAACCCTCACTTCTTCAACAAGAGAATCTATTTATACTTCCCGATGGCCTTACAGTAATGGAGACATGAAGAATGAGTTCAGACTGCTTAAACTGATAAATGTATATGAATTTACTGTCCAGAAAAATGATTGGTTTGAGAGAAAAGTTGCTACTAAGGAAGCAGAGAGACCTTGATGGTTGGAACAACCCTAGAAAGGTGGGTAAGAGTCACAGGGCTTCATGAGGCTGCAGTGGCAGGGTAGGGATCAGCAGTCAGGGGAGACTGGAAAATCTCCCCCAAACACCCCCCTCCCCTTGAGTTCACCCTCATACCTCCTTTGTAGCTTTTCATAGTCCCCTATTCTGTTCATTAAAAAAACAACCAAAGGGCCAAGGAGATAGCTCAGTGGTCTAAAGTGCCTGCTTAGGCAAGCACACAGAGACCAAGGTTCGATCCCCAGCACCACAAGCTGAGCCAGTCCCACTCCCAGGGTGGGCTGAGCTGGCCACAAAATCAATCAATCAATCAAAAAAAAAAATCTACTGTTAATTTTTTTAATCATCTCTCTTCCTTTTCTTATAAAACCAAAACCTATAGACCATATTTAAAGCTTAAGAGATTTACTGAAGCAAAAGGGAGCATTGTACAGCCCATTCCACATAGCTGCTTAGTTTTTCTTGCTGTCTGCACTAGAAAAACATGTTGTACATGCTCCTACGGAAATAAGACAGATAACTTTTGTACACTCTATCAGATAGAAGGAAAATTCAAGCCACTATTTATATTCCCCACTGAAATAATTTTTAATTGTAATGATTATGAATGATGCACATGGGTGAGTGTACACATAGCTACACAAACATTTACAAATAGACAAATACATCCCCAAACATGCATCTGTAAATTATCAAAATTTCTATTTTTCTAGGCTTTTGAACAGTTTTCTTGTAAATGTCAACACTGCCTTGTGAAAAGGACTTTTAAAATCACCACCTACAATGCCAAGATTTTTTTGGTTTTTAGCTTTGTGAGGGCTGGCGCAGGGAAGACAGGGCGACACTGGGATGGAGTGTGCAGGGCACTGGGGAAGGCTTTGCTGGACTAAAATGAAACAAAGAAAAGAGTGAATGTCTGCCCCAGATTCTGATACCATGCTATCGATCCACTTACTGTTTTGTATCAGGGACTATTTCAAAGTCAACAACCATGTTCTCTTGATATATTTCCTATTACTAACATTTAAAAACGCAGTAGTAATGTAGAAGGCAAATAAACCTCAGTCACTTCCAACATTTCCTGTAATTTGCATTCATGAGAAATACAATAACTGAAAAAGATAGTTTTTTAAAAAAATATTTATTAATTTGGTACAGGGTCTTGCTATGTAGTTTGGACTCATAGTGATCCTCCTGTTTCGGCCTTCCCAGTGCTGGGATTACAGGTATGCACCACCAAGTCCGGTTTGATCCTGGGGCCAGCACAGCATGCAGGACCAGGGATGGAACTCTGGTCCTTGCACTTGCCAGGCAGGCGTTTAGAACATTGGGCTATCTCCCTAGTGCCCCCACCAAAAAAAGAAAAAAAACAAACAGTTTTTAAAAGAAAATATTTCACCACTGTTAAGGAGATTTTTTTTTTTTTTTAAAAAGTGTGTTTTCTGGTCTTGTATGCAGAGAACTCTGTGTCCAAAGAATATCACATTCTCTTTTATAATTTCAAAGAGCTATATTTATATAGTTCTTACTATAAATAAAGTAGTATTTTATTTATGAAATACTTCCTTAGGTATAAAGTAAGTTATTAGTTTTTGTTTCTTGCTTTCTTTGATGCTGCAGTGGAACCCAGCGCCTTAGGCCTCCTGATCATTTCCTCTAAAACCAAACTATTCTTCCAGCCCCAAACATCTATAAAATATGGCACTTCCGATTATTCAACAAAACGGAACAAAGCGCACCAAATGTATTCTGACTCTGCTCTAAGCACAGTAAGCCTAGTTGATGAGGCAAAATAACTTCTGCCCATTATAGCAAGAGCAACTTTGATTTCTAGCTAAACGAGCCTCTACTGAGCGGGTCTGTGAGGAACATGTGTGGGTGCTGCATGCAGTCTTCTGGGCGCCTGCATCTCATGGGCAGAAACAAAGAAGGGGGCTTTTGAATCTATTAATTATGTTTTCTCCTTACTCTCCACTCGGCTTTTGAGGATCAATAAATATACAAGATTGATCTAAAAGAGTTTATCTACTTGAAAATAAATTTTCCTTCACCAAGTCTGATGATATGAAAGAAATTTCTAATGAATACTTATATTTTGATCTGGCACACTTGTATAGTACTCTTTAAATCTCATTTTCTTATTTTTTACATAACCTTCTTTTATTTTTTTTGTGTGTGTGTGGCACCAGGGATTGAACTCAGGACTTTGTGCTTGCCAGATAGGTCCTTATGCCTCTGAGCTATATCCCTGGCCCCAATCTACTTTTACTATGATAAGACTCCCATTCAGTTGAAAAAATAAACAAGCAGCATCTCCTCATTAGAAGAACTAGATCATAAATTATTCTTTGTTAAAACGATCTGTAAGTAGAGTAAAATATTCTTTGTATTTGATTTTTAAAGTAATAGTGTACTCTACATTTTTATGTGTTAGAAACATATTAACTTTTTAGTTTGTTAGGGAGATGTGTTAATGTTCTCTGTAAATATTTTCTGAACCTAACATTTTCACTTCCTTCTAACAGTTTTAAGTGACAAAGTGAGTAAGGATTTTCATGAAAATAAAGAACATGATGCAAGACACTATGTTCTAGGACAATAAGAGACTATTGTAATCGAAAAATTCCCAGAAAAAAAATCTGAGAATCAAATCAATGCATTCAACTTTGAAAGCCATAAGGTTTTCATAACAACACTTCATTAAACTCCATAATGTTAGGTAGTACTGTTTAGGTAGAAACTCTTATCGTAACAAAAAAACTCTTTAGTTTTGGAAATTCCTGAAAATTTTCCTTTACAGGAGATATTGTAACTAGGTGAAATGTTTAAATATAAACAAATACAAGTTTGTTTTGCAAGTTTGTTGTTTTCCAATTACTTTGGCCACATGTAAATTAGGCACTGAGAGTGCAAACTAAAGCAGACAGAGGACAGGTAGAAAAGTGGGGAGACAGAGACACAGAAACATCATCGGAAGGGGAACAGCAGTGTATTTATAGCTTTGATCTTTAAGCTGGTGACTGCATAAATATTTGAAGTTGACAAAACAGCTAAAAACTGCTTTAAAAGATAGTTCGAGCCAAGTTTAATCTATCCATACAATTCAGTCCAAGTGATTCTGGATTTCAAAACTATTACTTTAGTTTAATAGCTCAGGCTTGAAATACCATCTGGATGTAGCTCAAAACAACTGCTCCCAGGGGCTGGAAGCTTCAGTTCTTTGCTTGTTTCTGGACAGATCCGGTACCTACGCATCCCTAGGTCATAAGCAGGAAGATTTTCTTTCATGGAAACACAAAAGGAAAACTCAGGCAGTCTCTTTTATTCTAAATCCCACCACCCTTTTATGGACTTTCCGATACTTGATGCCCACCTAAACAGAGCACAGAGTAGGGCACTAGCAATTGTTTTATGACAAATGCAGGAAAAATAATATAAATATGCATACACATGCCTCTTTTATAGAGACATTTATGTATCGTACTGCTTCAGAACAATAAGGTACAGTAAAACTGTCTAAGCAATTAGCAGAGTATATTATATAACATTGTTCAAAAATAAAGACATTTTCTTGCCTAAAGTTTAAATAATCAGAAAAAATTAAATGTCTCCTACTTACAGAGTGGCCCAGTTATATGTAGGATTATTACTACTTATATCTAATTCACAATACTTGTCATTCACACATAAGACACTTTTTGCAAAAATCCATAGAAACATCTGATTTTTGTATAAAATTAAAGAATATGACTGGTCCTCAGAATCATATATCTTTTATTTATTTTTCAGTGAATTGATGCTCAAATTTGCAATGTACATTGCTTTGTTAGATAGAATAAATTCCACACTTACTTGGTGTAAGTGATACACTAAAGTACGCCTATAACTTTTAAAAATTAAATTCATATCACATGGTTTGCAAGATTAATTAAGTTACGAAGTCTAGCCTTCCCCCTACACTTCAGGATCAGCAGCCAGTCGGCAAGCCTCTGGGACTCTGCATCTGGGTTTACCAAAAGAACCTAGGTGCCTGGGCCCTCCTTACACTGTGGGACCAGCCACACACTAGGGCCTGGACCAGGATGGGCATGATGGACAGGGGAGACGAATGAGATGGAAAAGGCCAAAATATGCTCCAACAGGTTAGGAAACCAATGTTGTGATTAGGGACAAGGACACGTGGAATACAAACACATGGATGGGATCACCCCCTTTTTATTTTCTATATGTATATATTATATAATATCTCTGTTTTATCTTGTCTTATCTTTGCTTTTATCTTACTTTCTTTTGTTTTTTTAAATTTTCTTTATTGTCAGTTTACTTTCTTTTTCTTGTTGTTATCCCATCCCCCAAACTCAGAGGCCAAGTTCAGAAAATCCCTCAAGTACTCCTTTATTCTTTCTTTCCTACCCACTTCCCTAGTTTCTCAAACCTTGCATGACCATTCTTTATCCTCCAGCCTTGCTTCTACTTCTTTTCCAGTTATCTTTATCTTACACACCATTCTCATTCCATTTCTCCACCTCAGCATAAGTCTACATTACCAAGGGTAAACACTTTGCATGTAAACTCCTGATTTATGATCAGTTCTGTTACATAACTACAGACTATGCTCCTATTGTCTAAAGTACAAAATTAAGAGTCATCACAATTAGTCAGTTTCTAAGGTGTACTACATGCTATTGTTTTTGATGATTGTACTACTACAGCTAAGAGGTCATATCTGATGCAATTAGTTGATCTCCCTTCTGTAACAATACTGGGAAGCTCTGAGTAATCACCACATCACAGCTATTCATGAAGAGACTAGGGGCTGAGCCAAGCACTCACCAACATCCCACTCTTAATTAATTGGAAGGTAAGATCTTGCGATAGAGACAAACTAAGACTCTCCTACACACAGAAGACATCCTTGAAGAGCAAACTTTTCCTACAGAGGCCTTCATACTAGTGACATAGCTACCTTGTATAAAAACTCACCAAGATCATCACAAAAATCAAATTTAAAAAGAAATTGAAATAGAAAATGACAAGACGAAGAAACAAAATGTAATCTTGGACCTCTAGCCCATGCAGAACAAGTCCAGGAGATATTGACATATTAGAAATTAGGAGACACACACTTGAAATTTCTGAGATAAAAGCAACTTAGGTAAAGAAACAATTCCATAAAGCTATAGAGGGCCCAGGGAGATAGTTCAGTAGAATAAGTGCTTGCCTGGTAAGCGCAAGGGCCTGAGTTCAATCCCTATTTCTGAAAAAAAAAAAAAGCTATAGAGAAATAGAGGATATTATTTTTTGGATAAAAGGAAAAAATGACAAGACTGGGGATATAGCTCAGTGGCATCAGCACGTTCCCAGCAAGCTCAAGGTCGCGAGTTAGACCCCCAGTGCCCTCACACACATACACACACAAAGAAGAAATGACAACAATATTGAAGGAATTGCTTAACAGATATAGAGAAGATATAGATAAAAATATAGAGCACACTAGCAAAAAACTCACAAAGAAATTAGTGAAACAATACCGTTACAATAGAATCCAAAAGACAAAAATCAATCTAACAAAGGAAGTACAGGAGCTGTATATTTGAAACTACAGTACTCTGAAAAAGGAAACAAAAGAGGATTTCAGAAATGGAACAATATCCCTTGCTCATGGATAGGAAGAACCAACATTGTGAAAATGGCCATACTTTTAAAACTGTTACACAGATTTAATGCAATATCAATCAATATACTATTAGCATACCTCACAGAACTAGAGAAAAATTACTAAAATTGATTTGGAACCAGAAGAGACCTTAAATAGGAAAGGCAATCCCAGGCAACAAAGGCAAGACAGCAGGCATCACAATCCCAGACTTGTAATTATACTACAAAGCTACTGTGATAAAGTAACACAATATTGCCAAAAGCAAAAGCAAAAACAAACAAACAAAAAAACTAACTTGAGAATCACTAGCACAGACTAGAAGATACAAATACAGTTACAGATACACTCAGCAACCATATCTTTGACAAACGGGCTAAACATATTCACTGGAAGAATGATGATAGCCTCTTTAATAAATGGTGCTGATATAACTGGCTTTCCATATGCCGAAGATTAAAATTAGACCTATATCTACAACATGCACTAAAGTAAAAATGGATTAAATATCTAAGTATTAAAACTGACACTGTGAGTCTACTAGAAGAGAAAATAGGTAAAAACCTTGAGGACAAATGTACACAGTAAGTTCATGAGCAAAATCAAACTTCTAGGGAAGCACTTCAGAGAATCAATAACTGGAATCTCATTTTAGCAAAAATGTTTTGCACTTCAAAGGAAATTACCAATAGAGTGGGGGAAAAAAAAACCTTTGAGAAAGAATTTTATTTTATTTTTTTATTATTTTTTTTTCTCAGTTCTTGCTTTTGGCTGGCTGGAGTGTTGTGGGGATGAGAAAGAATTTTAGCTAACTGTCCCTCAGACAAAGGACTTCCATCTAGAACATGTAAGGAACTGACATACATAATGCCCCCAAGTTTTAAAAAAATCCAAAAAATGAGCATCTGAGATGAAGATACACTTTTTAGAAGAAATACAACTGGCAAATAAATATATGAAAAACTATTAACCATCTTCAGTCATTTAAGAAATACAATTGAAACTAACACTGAGATTTCATCTGATCCTAGTAATATGGCTATAAAAAAAAGTCAACCAATAGCAAGTGTTGCTGGGGCTTTGCAGGAAAAGGAACTCTCCTTCACTGTTGGGGGGAATTCAGACGGGTGCAACCCCTGTGGAAATCACTGCAGAAATGCCTCAAAAAACTGAGACTAGAGGTCCCTGTTGACCCAGCTAGCCCCCTTCTGGGTATTTTCCCATAGGAGTTAAAAACATTGTTACAGGTAGCCAACTAGATAGAAATATTATAGGCAGTAAGACAGGGCAAGGCCCTCCAAGGAGATAACACAGAAGACAAAGACAACTATGGGAGGGATGGATGTGCCTGCTGTGAACCAGACAGAAAGACCTAAAGGCCAAATGCTAAAAGAGTAACACCTGGGATTGATATTCTAACTAGGTATCAATCACTTGGAAAGACCCAAGTGAGTCACTAGCCCAACCCCCAATGGGAAGAGACCCTGTCCCATATTCACGCCCACTTATTCTGTAACTCTCTTCCCCATTTGGTCCTGGGCCGAATCAACTTTACCTTAGCAATGGTGTTTGTAATCTCATTGGTTGACCATAGTTTTGTCCCACCTCTTGTCCACCAAAACGTTCTCCCTTTCTCCATCTTAGCCCCACATGGTTTTACACTATAAAAGTCCCTGGAAGAGACAGCTTTCTGGGGAACTACCTGCTTGGGCCCCCCTCCTGTCCCTCTCTTGGACAGGAGCTTTCCTTCCCTCAGTAAATATATTCTGCTCATAGCCTCCATTTGTTCCTAAAATTCATTCTGAGGTTTTAGAGAACAGGAACTCATGCAGGTCAGGTCCAGAGATCATTTTTCCCTATGTCATTTGGAGGTTCCCTATATCATTTGGAGGTCACCCACTCAAGATCTGTTCTTCTCCCTGTAACAACATCATGCCCCACCAATGTATTTGTACTCATGTTCATAGCAGCACAATTCATAATAGCAAATCTTGGAAAGAAACCAAATGCCTATCAATCGAGGAATGGATAGAAAGATGTGGTATTTTTATACAATGCAATATTACTCAACTATAAGGAAGGATAAACGTGAAGGTTTTACAGGTAAATGGATGCAACTTGAGACCATACTCACAAGTGAAATAAACTAGATGCACATGTGAAAGCATCATATTGTCTCTTGTAGTGTAAGAAATTGAAAAAATAAATAGAATCCAAAATGCAGAACAGCTATTGTGAAACAGAAAGAAACTGCTCAAAAGTCAAAAACAACTGAGATCTGGGCAAGGAGAAAAGATGGAAGGGAAAGGAAAACACACACACACACACACACACACACGCACGCGCGCGTGCGTTAGCTAATATAATTATGCTACTTATTTCTACTAGTGTAATAAAATCACTGGTTTGTGATTGTTTGATCAATTTTGCTTGTCTATACCTTGTAATCTAAGCAACTACTCTGAAGATAACAATATACAGTATAACAATTTTTAGTTTCCTATTATCTTAACTTGAAATTCTGTATCATTGTTTTATTGTTTTATTTTCTCTTAAAATAAAAACAAAACAAAAAAACCCCAACAACTTCTAATGGATAAAGTAGTGGTCCCAATACTTCAGATGCAATAATAAAAAACATACTATGAACAAATGTGTGCTAACACAGATCTATTTAGCTTTTGGGCTACAATCACTTTTAATTCTGTCTGTGATTCTGAAAATGACAGGCCAACATAATACCACAGACCTCATGATGTAACACATGAATGTAAAAATGGATTTCCCAGTGAGTGATCCCAGAGATTCAGGCTTCATTGCCAGGAAACCAGGTAGCTGTGCAGATAAACTTGATCCCCACTGGACTGTGCTGAGCTGAGCTCCACATTCCTTAGGAGCTTTATCCCTAGTCAGTGCTTCTTTAGTTGCTGCAGAGAAGTCTAGAACATTTTGTGCTTGATCCTCAGGTGTGTTGCTCCACCTGTGGACCTTCCATCCAGGCATAGGAAGCAAAGGCACACATCACACTCTGCAGTGCTATCTCCTTGTGGGTGCATCCAGTTGCACCCAGGCCAGGCACAGCTCCCTGCAAGCTGGCAGGAAACAGGCTGCTGGAACATCTGCTGAGTCCCTGCTCCTGAGCTCAGTTCACATTTATTAACCACGTTGTTTCTTTGCTTGGAGCCTGTGCTCATCATATGCAGAGAAGACACATTCAGAAATACCAACAAAGTGGACTTGGATTTTTATCGTGACTTCAGAAATTCAATTCTAGTACTACCCCCTTATGGATGGAGAGATATGTTCTAAGAACCTCATTGGATACCTGAAACCCTGTTGTACTGTATGTTCTCCTATTCACACATGCATACTAATGATAAAGTTTAAGTGTAAGTAGGAAGACTAAAAGATTAACAACACAGTAACAGCAGAATGGAACTTAGAGCAATATACCATAATAAAAGTTATATATAAATATTATCTCTATCTTTCTCATAAATCTTTCTACATTTTTACTCTTTTGTGTAAAGGAAGCACACAG
The DNA here is from genome assembly GCA_002564285.1 of Tympanoctomys barrerae. Lineage (NCBI taxonomy): Eukaryota > Metazoa > Chordata > Mammalia > Rodentia > Octodontidae > Tympanoctomys > Tympanoctomys barrerae. The sequence goes on along the minus strand of NDGN011404151.1, from coordinate 7,948 downwards.
TGGCTTCTTTTTTGCATATCTGATGTCCCAGTGTCATTATTCTTGCATATGGCTGCCATAATGAAGTCAAATAAGGGTTCATTAAATACCAATACTACAGGACATTGACAGTCAATCTGATAACCAAGATGGCCACTAAGTGGTTAACAGGCGGACAGTATATACAGACTGGGCATGTTGGAAGAAGATTCACATGCGGCACCAAACAGAGCAAGGTGGTGCATGATTCCACCAAACTACTCATAATGGTGTGCTATTTAAGATTTATGAGTTATCTAATTTTGGAATGGCCCATGTATTATTGTCAGACCACAGCTGAATGCAGCTAATTGAAGCCTCAAGAAGCAAAGTTCTGGATAAGGGAGAACAGCTGTAGATATGTGTCCTGGACCTGAGACACCAAGTCTAAACTGTAAGTTTTAGAATAGGTAATAACTTTCCAAAACCATATTTTATTTCCCTTTTGCCCTGTGAAGTATTTTTTATAATTATCAACACATATCAATTGTGCAAATTAATGCATTTCAATGTGTCTTGTCCATGCATGCATATGTCATACCTCAGTGGTGTCCAGGTTCCTTTTGATCTTTTCTTGTTATCTCTACTCTCTTCCATCCCCTCATCCCCTTTACCTTCCCTAATTGTCCCTCTGGAAGTATATTTTGTACAACTTGTTGGAAATTAATTTAGGTAAAGAGGAAAATAAAATTGTGAGATGAGAATATAGAAATTTAACTGACGAATAATGGCCAGATAGTCCTCATACTAGAAGTTCCTCATCTGTATCATTATCTAAAGCAAAGAGAAGATAGGAGGCCCTCATGAATGCGGAGATAGCTGAAGTCAAAAACACTCATGTGATGTTTTTATAATTAATCAAGGATCCAGAAGAAGAGGAGGATTTCTCTTCGTACTTGGAAGGGAAAGAATAGTATTCATCAGAAAACCTAATTGTACTTCTGAAAATAAATTCTGTAACTAACATATCTCATAATTTAATAACTTGCCTGCATCACTCCAAAGGCTATTTCCATTCTATCACTATAAGCAAACACAATTAGGTAACACTGAAGCTTCACAGAGATAATCTAGTTATTCTTTATGGAACACTGTGAGGGATATAGTTATAGATCTTTTTCCATTTTTATTTCAATAAGGTGCTAGCATGTCAAACCAAGAATAGCCTATAATTGAACAAGATATACGATACACTATTTTAATCCTCATTATCTTTTTAGAGGATGAGCAATATTGCAGATATCACTTCTGCCTCATTTACTATTCTCAGTGCATTTCCCTCTTTACAAAGTAAAAATCCTCATCAATATTGTGAAAAAAAAATGAATAAAACTCAATCACAAATTTAAAACAATATCTTTGTGCCAATTACCAAAATAGAGGAAATTGACATAGAAATGCTGACAGCTAATCTGTGATCTTTGGCAATACAAGGTAAGGAGATGAAGCCAGTTCCCAATCACAGCAGATGGTACAGTTGAGGTAGTAACAAGCCACCCTCCTAGGAAGGGCAATGACAAAGACCTGCAGTTAATTCCCGGCATAAGCAAGCACCAGAAGGCCTGTCAAAATACCAGGCATAGCAATTCATTTAAATTAATGACTAGAAATCCAATTTTGAAATTGGTATGCTTAGTCATAGCTTTTCCCTAACTGCTATTTCAATTCATATCACCGCAACTCTCCACTGCATTGAAGTCTTATTTATTCTTCTAGATTTGGGTTTTCTGATACTGTCACTCCTGTGATTCTCATATCAATGTTTTAGGAGCATCCATACACATCTTCTTTTCTTTTTCTCTCCTATCCTTTTTCCTTTCCTTGTATTCTTTCTCCTACTCCCTCTTTCTCTCTTCCTTGAACAGATTGTTAAATCCAGGCCCTTGATCACTGAGCTACATTCCCAGCCTCACCCAATTAAAAAAAAAAAAAATATATATATATATATATAGTCTCAAAAGTTGTTCATGGTGGCCTGAAACTTGTGATTCTCTTGTGTCAGTCTCCGAGAGTGCTGGGAGTATAGGCGTCTACCACCACACTGAGCAATCTCAATTATTTTTTAGTATTTAACATCTTTTAATTGCTTTGAAATGCTTCCCTGATAAATGGAAAACATCTCAATAAATACAGTGAAATTTAAAATCTTAGTACTGTTTATCTATGCAAAAATCTCTGGAAATATCTTTGCACCTAGATATTTGCTAACTCTCTTCATAACTTGGTAGCAATGAGAACTTGTCCCACTTAATCCTGACTCCATATAGCAGCCCCACCCACGAATAAATCACTCAATGTGGCATTTCCTCTACTTTTCAATTGCATGCCTTCACAGCACTTTCATTCATCTTTGGTAAAAATAAGAACTGAGAAATTCTAATTCATGTTGAAGTCAAATAGGTGTGCATTTTTAGGATTAACTTTAGTACTGCCTTTATACAATTTTTCGATTTTGTAACCATATCCTGAAATGTCAATATATTGAGATCCCCTTAGATGGAAATGCTACATTTAAAAGATAATCTCCATTGATTTTTACATTCCCAATAAATACAGTAACCAAACTGTTCAGTAGCAGGTAGTATTTTGTTTTCTTTTGGAAAAAACAACCCAAGTAGGCATGACCACATTCTCCGTAAGCACTCTGGTCTCTGAGTTCAGAGAACAAACATCAGCCAGAACACAGAAGCTGCCAAACTCTACAGACTTTCACTGCATTTTTGTGAAGTAAAAGGATGCCCTTATTTTTGTATAAATATTCATTATTCATATTGTCAGACTTCTGAAACTGAGAATGTTTAGGCTTCACAGACCCAGAAAGAAGGATTTTGACCAACTAAGGATAATCTCATACATTTTCTATACTACAAAAATACAATGGACCTTCTGCTTATTGCAAACTGATACAAATTTACTTTTACTTACTAAACTAACCATCAAAGCAACTCCACTGTGTTTTAGATTAAACATTTAGTAGTGATTTCTTTCATCTCAAATAGATTACCTAATCACAAGGTGAAAAATTTAAAGCTCACAGAATAATGTTGTGTATAGCGATTAACCATTTAAAAGAAGCAATGGTAATATTTAAAAGAAGCATGTTGTACAATTTGCAAAAGTTAGATGCCAACACAACTGGCAGTATGTCCATGGCAGATGAAAGAATTTTCACATGTGGAGTTAAGAGAAAAAGTACTGATACCAATTTTTAGCTAAATATGTCACATAGTTTTGCTGACCATTTTCCACTCTACTTTCTCAGAGATGAGCTTTAATACACACATGATCGATGCAGCAGTTGCCTGACTATGTCTGTACCTTCTAACTTTCTAACAGCATGAAATAAAATGTAAGGGTTTTTTTTTTTTTTGTACCATGTATTAAACTCAGGACCTTGCATTTACAAGGCAGGCACTTAGGCCACTTAGGGAGCTATCTCCCCAGCATATTCATTTTTAAAAAACTCACAGCAGCCAAATCTGTTCTGCAGTCTAGCTCCTTGTAACTCAAGGCGTTGTCTGTGGCCCAGCTGGAGTGGCATTACTGGGAACTTGCTAGAAATGCAGCACATAGGCAGGCTCCAGCCTAGACCTGGAAAATTTCCAGGAGATGTGGAAGTATATTAAAGATTTGGAGGTACTGGCTTATCAGTAATTACAATTTCTGGGCTGAGAAGATAGCTCAACAGTCTAAGCACCTGCCTGGTAAACACAAAGTCCCAAATTCGATCCCTGGAACTGGATGTGGTGGCACACGCCTGTAATCCCAGCCCTGGGGAGACTGAGACAGGAGGATCACTATGAGTCTGAATTGTATAGCCAGACCCAGTGTCAAATAAGAAAGGAAGGAAGGAAGGAAGAAAGGTAGGAAAGAAAGAAGACAGAAAAGCAGGAGGAAGGAAGGAAGGAGGGAGGGAAGAAGAGAAGGAGGGAGAGAAGGAAGGAAGAAGGAAGGAAGGGCAAAAGAGAGAAAGTAACAAAGAAAGAAGTTAGAATTTCTCGGTTTGTGACCAGAAACTACACTGATATGGTCCATACACCTTATTTTTATTTTTTGTATTTTAGTGTAGAGTTTATCGGGTGTTCAGGGCCTCACTACCAGATTGTACTCCTAGTGATCTGCCTGTTTACAGCCTCCCAAAACCTGGGATTACAGGAGCACACCACTACACCCAGTCTCAGTTGCCATCTCAGCATGCCCCCGGGGGCGGGGCCAGCAGGGCAGGCCCAGGGATTGAACCCCTGTGCCCTGTGCCTGCTTGGAGGCATTTTAATCCGCTGAGCTATTTGGCCGGCCCCCATACACCTTATTTTTAAAATCTCCATTCTTCAAGTTACTTGGGGACTTTTGAATCAAAGTGAAATCATTCAGTCATCTTTATTCACCCACATTTCTTTGTCCCAAGAGAGGAAACACAGTTCTAAATACTGATGGGACTAAGTGGTAAAACCCACATATTTGTTTCAGTACTTCTCAAAGACATTTGTGATCAGTTTCCAAAAATCCAAGAACTTGTAATTTTGCAGCAGCCAGGAGGCACAGCCAAGGCCCTCACCCATCTTGTGAATCACTGTTCTTGCTGGAAAATGAAACGCAGCCAGCCTCTCGGTGAAAACTTAGGTGCTGCCTCACTCTTCCGTGCCTTCAGATCACGGGGCTCACGGAGGGCCGCTCAGACAAGGCCAAGTCATGGATGGAAGCCAGTCTTATCCAAAAGATTTGCAATCATTCATATTCTCCACATAACTACAGAAAATAGCACACTTGCTGGCTGCTTCCTGATGCCTCATAGCTAAGTCCTGCTTAGCCACAGGGGCACTTTGATTTTCGTCTGGCATAAATAAGTGATTGTATGTCCACATAGACAGAAGAAGAGCAAAATTCAGGTCTCATAGACATCACGCTCTGATCTTCCGCAACAGCTTCCAGCTGGTAAGTTCCTGTCTACTCAAGAGAAAATGCAGATGATTTCCCCACAGCTTTACCTCTCATGGGAAGAATATTTACACACAGAGAAAATCACAGCCGCAAGAACTCTTTAACAGGGATCTCAAGTTTTACAGTCCTTCTATTATCTATCCTTGGACAGAGCCAGAAAAAATATTGCCACCAAATAAAGAGAATAACAATCATCACTCATTTCAGACTGAATTTAGCCAACAGAATAAACATGTTATTGTCTTCTTTTGTTTTGTTGTTCATTGAAAGTGGGACATAAAGTCTAGACAATGGAAGAAATGATAACAGATTCAAGAATTCCAATCTGGATGTTTTATGTCTCACTGGGAAAGAAATGATTTTAACAATCACCACTAGAGTTAGGGCTGCTGAATAATTTTGATTTCTGACACTGACTTTGAAAGCATGTAAAGAAAATGTCACATAGACTCTTACATCCTTGTGGTTTGTATTTAACAATATAAACCAAAATGTTTGATCCTAAAAGATAAGAAAGACCTTGTCGCAATGACCATCCAATTTTAGTCACTCTGTAATCACTCCACTGGTTTCTTTCTCATTTTTAACTCAGAAAAAAAGAAAAGTTTTTTTTCTGAAAGAAATGCAAAACCACATTTTTTAAACATACATTTTCGAGGGTCAAGATCAGTAAAGCATTCTAGAGACCGTCCAGACAAGATTTTGCTTCCAAATGTGGTTGCAGTGCCTGGAGGTCACCTAGGGAACCTCAGAGTGCCAGGCATCTCTGTCAAATCCCAAAACTTTATCACAATAAACAAATCTTATAGCACAATCAGTGTTCCAATTATGCAGCTGCACCTTCAAGACAAGTCTTCTCCTACCCAAACTGAAATCCTAATGTTAGTCTCCAATAGATCTTGAGGAATTTCCAGGCCAAAATCATCACACACTATGAGTACCATTTGCTTTCCTATTATGTCTTTCCTATATGTAGAAGGTACAATAATAAGCAAAATAATAGGATTTTGTTAAGCCTGAATTAGAACACCAGACTCTTTACTGAAGAATGGGGCATATTAGAAAATACTCTAGATACGGAATTTCCCTCATGTAAAGCCATTGTCATTGAGCAGAAAGCCAAGGACATTAACTTCACAAGGATGCTAAAGGAACAAACAAGATAGCATCCTCCCAGCAGCAAGAACATAGCAGCAGTTGCAAATCCATCAGAGTCCCCTATGCCAAACTTCCTTTTGGTTTTCACTAACTGAAAGCTCCTGACCTTTTTTTTTTTTTTTTTTTTTATGTATTTAGTACAGGGTCCACAAGATCTGACTACACAGATCGGACTTGTAGTGATCCTTTCTTTTTTTCAGCTTCCCAAGTGCTGGGATTACAGGCGCACTCCACCATGCCCAGTCTCAGTCGTTGTCTCAATATGTCCCCAGGGGAAGGGCCAGCATGGCAGGCTGGGGATCGAACCCTGGCCCCTGTGTCTGCCTAAACAGGCACTTTAATCCACTCAGTTATCTGGCTAGCCCTCTCTTGATCTTTTGTGATCTCCCGCTAAGAACAAAAGAAAAAGTGGAATAACAGTCTTCACTGTAAAAACAATGGAATTATATTCTCAAGAGTGTTAATACATCTCTGAATGCAGGAAGTTTGTATTATGCATGTGATTAGGAAAGTAGGATACTCCCTAAGAGGGGCTACAGAGTTCCAGGAATCTGTGCTCTCTCCTTTCAGTTGGCCAGGTCTTGGTTCTGGGCAGAGTACATGTCTCACATTCTTTCAGTGCAGCCATTCTTTTTGATTCTACCACCCAGCAAATGAATGGAGCCAGGAGAGATTTTGTTCCCTACTCAGAGTGGCTCTAATAGCATCATTCCCAAAATAGCTGCCCTCTCCTCATGAGTCGGAAGAGCCTCTTTCAGATTTCATATGCTTCTTTTCTTAACAAAAGCTGTGTTGCTGGTCAGAGGCTCTAGCTGGAAAAGCCAGGGATCATCACAGCCACAGAGCAGCTACCGCCATGGAGCAGGGCAGGGTCAGAAATTGGGGAGCTCCTCAGAGGCACAGACTTTCAGTGGTCTGCACTTCAGGTCTTCTGAAGATTTCCCTTGCTTAAAGGGAACAAAATGATACCTTGAAGCGAGGTAGAGGACTGTGTAATAATATCTGCTTCATGAAGTTGAGTTCTTTTCCTAAATCATGCATATTTCAGGGATTATAGCACAATAAAATGAAGTATTGCCTGGTTTTAAAATTGTTAAGCCTGTCCTCTTGAAGAAAGTAGGAACTGAAAAAATCAGATGGGAGACAGTGTACAAGTAGGAAATGGCCAGGGCATGTGTCATAAACAGAACTCTGACTCCAGCCTCTGGAGCAACCAGCCCAAGCAGGCAAACCACAGCCTTGGCAAGAGTCAGCTGAGAGTGGTCAGGACTTGGTTACTCACTGGGAACATGAGTTTTTCTTTTTTTGCCTCCAACTCAGGATCAATCTAACCATAGAGACTCAAGGTCATTCCTCAGTTCACCTAAGATGCTATTAATCTGCCTTCAGCTTCTCAAGCCCACACTGTCCGATCAGAATGTACCTGAAGTCTTTCCTTTTTGCACAAAACATTTCCACTGCCTTGCCCTCCTCTGAGTCCCTGGCAAAGACAATGATGTGACTGACTCCCTTTCTTCAGAAAACTAAATAAATAATCTTTGCTTATTCTCACTTGGGTGGTCTTTGCTCATTTCCACGACTTCTAAGCAAGATCATATTTTATGATTTGCAATGTTCAGGAGTATGGAAACTTAAGAAATGCAATACAACCTTAGAGACCTCTTAGCAACCTCAAGATCGCCTGAAATGTGCCCTTTACACATGTCATACTCACCAAACTGCTTTCCAACCGCCCAACTCTCCTTCACTTCATAGCTCCAAACATAACAAATGAAATCTGAGAGTCAAGACTAACCAACCATCCCAGTTTGTCAAAACAGTTTTTTTTTTTTTT
>NDGN011404149.1:0-14852 GCA_002564285.1 Tympanoctomys barrerae | reverse complement strand
AAGAAAGATTTGTACTAATAGTGTTTGGACAGGATATCATGTCTGCATCTTGTACTATAAATATGCAATGTATTAATTATTGTAACTCTCCTACTGACCTATTTTGAAACTGTCTCATTGGTATTTGTTTCTCAATAAAATTAATAAAAAATAAAATAAAGTGAATGGTACTGGACAAACTGGCTTTCTGCATGGTGAAGAGTAAAGTTACAACCAAGTCTGTCACCATACACTACACTAAAGTTAAAATGGATCAAAGACATGAATATTAAAACAGTAAAACCAAATTTACTGAAAGGGAAAGTAGTTGGAAATCTTGAACACATGGAGTCTCAGAGACCTCATGACCAAAACCCAAATTGCACAGGAAACACCTCAAAGAATCAATAACTAGGATCTCATTAAAAAGTTTTTGCACATCAAAATGCATCACCAACAGAGTGAAAAGAAAACCTATGAATTGGGAAAAAAATTATCCAGCTGTCTTAAAGACCCAGTTCTTCTATCTAGAACATATAAATAAGTAAAAATAAGGGCCCCCCAAATTCAAAAGTCCAATCCAAAAGTGGGCATCAGAGGTGAATACACATTTATGTTATTCTTTTGGGCAGTTTTTACCTAAGAAAAAAGAGGAGAGGTCAGGGTCAACAGCAGCCAAAGTAGCAGATCAAAAAGATGCTCAAGATTCCATTAAATGCCCTTTAGTAAGGACAGTTATTAAAGAACGACCCAGACTTTGGAGTCTAAACTCACCCTTTGAATTTCTTAGGTTACACTAAGATCAGGCTCTATTGCATCCTCTTTAAATCCACATCACAAAGGTTCACAAAGGCCCAGAAAAAAAAACCCTCCCAGTTTACAGTGCAGCTCTCCAAGCCTAGGAGGAACATAGTAGGGTGGTGTATTTGCTGCACCATGTGAACAGGTAAACCCAGGACAACTTTGTACAGTGAATGTCAGCCCATCTCATTCTTGATTAATAGAGAGGTCACTTACTCCTCCCAAACACTATTCATCCATCTTCCTCTCTTTGATATTCCCCCAGGGTCCTTTGACGCTGATAATCAGACTGTAGCCTCTCACACCTACTCCTGTGGACTCAAAGACCCCTCTTCCTATTCTAGTAGCCCTCAATAACATATCATCTTCACTACACATGTCTAGGTTCTTCATCTTTAGTCACTATGTTCCTACATGCTTTATCTATCTCACCTGTTCACTATAGTTCTATTCTCTAAGTCATAAAGCCAGTGGAACTTACAGACTTGTTCCAGATCTCAGAGTGATTCATGAAGCTGTCATCTCCCTCTAATCAGTAGTCTCTAACACCTTTCTATGAGTCATTTTCCGCAATATATCTATCTTTTCAATAGTTGACCTCAGAGACTCTTTTTACCACTCCAGTTCACCCTCAGGGATTATCACCCTCTTTGGATGAGGGTGTTGGTCCCCAATGTTGATAGGTGCCCTTATTATCCACCAAGGTCCTACAATATGTTGAGCTGCTTCTTACCTGGAGCCCCTCCAGAGAAGCCCACCAAATAGACACTTCACCTTTTGACTTTTTCAATGAGGTCACTGGGCCTCAGTAACTAAGGCCCAGTTTGCAATGACTTCTGTCCCATGCTTAGGACTCCTGCTCACTCCCACCACACAGGCCATTGTATTAAACCAAAAAGTCTTCATAGATCAGATGACCACTGCCAATATTGAAGGAAAGTTACTTTTGTCTTGGCCTGGCAGAATTCCTGAGATACTGCGACTCCAATTTCGGTTATAGTTTTGGTTTTGCCACAGGTCTTTTTTAACCTAAAAATGTGTCCTTCTGTGTATCCTTTCTTGCTAATACAAATGTACATAAATATTTAGTTTTATTTATGGGACAGTAACCAAAGCACCCTCCTACCAAGATTAATTGTCATATATTGCATATTGATACACCAAAAAGACATTCTGACACTTTCCTTTACCTTCACATAGGAATATGCCTTATTTTCATGTAGTGTAGTTTTTTTCTGTGACAAAAAAGGATTGCATGCACTAATGGAATGATAAGAGAGAATAAAATCTTATCCTCCACATTTTATGCTTTATACATTGCAAAATAGTTACATGTACATTGTTCAAGTTTTATAGGGCCATAAAATATAAAATATGAATGCACTATAGATATGATCAAGGGCCCAAGTTTTCAGCTTACTCTTCAAAGCTATGGAGAATTTACATTTGTAGTGAGTTTTTATTACATCACTTGAAAAGAAATCAGAGAATCATCACTAAATGCCAGCTTTTCATCATTATCCCGCAGTCCAGAAATCACATGGTAGGTGATCTAGGTTGAAAATCAAAATTTGTCGACAGGGTTTTAACAAGTGATTGTCTTAAATGCATAGACTTTGAAGAACATTTCATAAACCAGTGGTTCTTTTAAAGAGAAAAAAAATGTATTGTGTGCTTAACAGCCATGTATTGGTCATGTCAGGTTCAGCAAAAATGGTATACCCAGCCTATGTTTCACATAAGTGTGATGGTGGAAAGTTTCACTCATTTTGTTTGTTTCAAGGTCCCTGAGCTTAATCAATAGCAAGACCATGTCTAATTTTTCGATCACTTTTGTATTTATTTAGGAGTTCAGATGTGTGCAACTCATATGAATCATAGTTTCTCATTGTTGTTGATTAATAATATAAGGGTTAAGGGGCCGGGGAGATGGCTCAGTGGAATAAGCACTTCTCTGGCAAGCGCAAAGACCTGAGTTCAATCCTTGGTCCTGAAAAAAAAATAATATAAGGGTTTATTCACCCTTTGTTTTTCATAAATTTTATTCAGTAAATAACTACATTGAAGCCCTTATAACTCTGAAAATAGCCCAGCAAATTACATTTATTGAAAGTACTAATATGGGAACTCTCAGAAGGACTTCAGTACTTAACATGAAACAAGATCCACAGCATCAGGGCCTAGAAAGACTACAGTTCACATCCCTCACTCAAACTTGGAAGGAAGAGAAGTTTGATTTTATGTCACAACTCACACCATTATCATCTTTTATATTCTTTGGCTATTTTTTGTTTGTTTGTTTTTTGGTACTGGGAATCGATCTCAGGGCCTCACACTTGATAGACAACCACCACATCACTGAACCACATCCTTGGGCCTCTTTGTTATGTTTTATATGAAATACTACAATAATATGGATAATGCCATTCATCACCAGAATATTTACATTAATAGAAAAATTTTAAAAGCTGTCAGGCAAAGGATATAAGAGTCAAGCAATTATGTGGCCGTCGGAGATCTCTGAGGTCTAGATGCTTTGGGTCAAAGCCATTCATGTCCACAGGATTACGCTTTGGCCTGGTGCTCAAGACACCACCTGTTTTAGGACCCTCTCAGACACTCTTAAATTTCGATCTCTTTAGAGTAGAAATCTAGAAAGAGGTTGTTCCATGATATTTTAATTTAGGAACATAAACATTAAGTGGGCATCCTTAGAGTTTTGTTGCAATGTGTGTAGTTGACCCAAAATTATTTTGACCTGACACTGAGAAAATTTATGAACTAGACCCACAGATATTTAGGTCTAAAGGCAATGATAACTAAAATGCCTGATGTTTTCAAAAATTTGAGATTTAAAGTAAAATTAATTTCTCTTATTTTTTTAAAGGCTGAAAATAGTTTGTGTAGTTTTAGTTTACAAGAGACTGGCTGAATCTTACGGTGTACTAGAATTACTGTCACTGGGCAATGTAATCCTTATAATTAGGGAATTAGCAGATATTCTCTAAAAACCAAATAAAACATTCTCTTTTTTTCACAGTTATCAGAAAAATCACTTTAGAACTTGTAGGTTTCTAGTCAAACTAGCGCACAGAGGGATCACGGTAAAACATTCATAATCACAGCAAATGCACAGGTAAATGCCTCATGTCCATTTATCTTTATAGTGACTTTAATTTATGGGTTTAACAACTCACTCTACAGAAATATCCCTTTAAATTACAGGGAAGTTTCTTTAAGAATGTTTATTGAAGATGCATTTGACCATTTTTCTTGCCACATGTTGTAGTATTTATCCAAATGTCCGCTAAAACCCAATGGATTTATAGATGGAGTTTGGTGGGTAATTGAATCAAGAGGACAGTATACTATTAACCAGTGCCGTAGTCAGTTCATAGCTCATGGTGATCTGGGAGGTAAAGCCTGGTCTGAGGAGATGGGTCCTGAGCATGGCCAGGGAGTGTCCATTTCTTCTTGCCCTTGATCTCCATCCGCTTCTCACTGCTTCCATGTCTTCTTGCTATGCTGTGCTACCTTGGACCCAGCTGATGATGAACTAAAATGTTTATAAATTTTGAGCCACAATTAACTTCTTCCCTTTTACCATGTGAGTGTCGGTAATTTTGTCCCAACAATGGGAAAGTAACAAAGACAGATCTTCAGGGCAGAAAAGTAGAGAAGCTTTTGAACTTGTAGAAGAGAAAGGAGGATAATCACAGGAAAATAATTCAATAACAAAAATAGGTCAACACATACAAGTTTGAATGGCCTCAATTCACTCAGCCAAAGACACAGATTAACAGAATAGATGAATAATAAAAATCCAATTGTAAGGGCTGGACAAATAGCTCAGTGGATTAAAGCATCTGCTTAGGCAGACACAGGGGTCGAGGGTTGGATCTTCAGCCTGATGTGCTGCCATCATCTCCAGGGTCCATTGAGATGTTGAACAAGTCTGGGCATGGTGGTGCATGCCTGTAATCCCAGCATTTGGGAGGCTGAAAAACAGGAAGGATCATTATGAGTCTAATCTGTGTACTGAGACCCTGTAGACCCTCTACTAAATACATAAAATATAGTATACTGTACACAAGAAAATATATAATCTAAAAATAAATTCAGACATGATAACTCAATGGCTAGAAACATTAGCCTAAAAACAATAAATGGCTTCTTTCCTAAATTTTCAAAATATATAATGCATTAAGTTTGAAAACTCTGAATTATCTAAAGGATATTCAAAATCATTGTAAGGCAAGAAAAAACATTCCCAATTAGTAACTTACTTCTCTTGAGGGTAGAAGAGAGGATGTACAGCTCAACATATTGAACCAGAGATAGGGTATTTCTGGCTGAAAGGAAAAGAACTTAATAAGCATTTGGTCTGGGTATTTTCAGTAAAGAGTAAAGGCTGAATGATATCAAAGCCCTTAGATAAAAAAGGCTACTTCAATTCTGTTGTCAGAGGCTTTAGTTAACTTCACAGCTGCTGCTTTTGTGGGCAAACAAACATGATAAACCTATTTAATGACCCGACTGAAGGACTTAGAGGTAGGAATGAGATTATCTTGAGCAAATTTATTTTGTTTTATTTTATATTACAGATAACATTCAAATGATACATAATTTCTAAACAAGGTGTTAGAAAATTAATAATAGTTATATTGCATATTATCTTCAATGTAGTTGCTCAGATTATGAAATATAGGAATGAAAAATTGATATGAGCACTATCTGGTCCTTTTTTTCTTGGCTGAACGAGGGATTGAACTCAGGCCCTTGCACTTGCCAGGGAAGAGATTATTTTATGAGCCCTCTCCTTGGCCCCAGCACTATCTGTTCCAATGAACTAATAAAAATTAGTGGTACCATATCTTAGTTATTATACCTATATCTATGTCTACTCCTTTGTTCTTTAGTCCTCTCCTCCATCCTAATTTCTCTTACCTTTTGAACCATTTCTTCCCATTTCCCTACATCTACTGTAGCTTTGGATCTGTTTTACCCTTTTGGTTTCTTACACTATGGAGACAATATGGCATCCATTGTGCTGGTAACTTCGAACCCTTGAATGTGTCTTGATATTTCACATTCAGTTAGAAAGAAGGACTTATGCAAACTAAATTTCTCAGGATTAAGAGGTACTTTATGCAGGTCTCTAGTATGAAAGCAAACAGGTCAGCAAGATAGTGGATTAAAAAGCACCTGACTCTTGCCTCCCACAGAGATACCAAGGTGAAAGCATCATGTCATCCCAGTTCCTTTTGGAGAACTTTACAAACCAGTTAAGGCATCAAGGAACTGTAACAGTGAATAAAGAACAAAGAGTAGTGTCTACCTCACGCAGACAAGAGCTTGGTGTTTGCTTCTTCAACTTACTGTACTTATTCTAGAGTAGTAAAATAAGGGAGAAACTCCTAATGCTTCCTTGCAGAAAGAAAGAGAAGGGAACTGGTCTCTCATAGGCTTGTCTGTTGGGGGTTTCCAGAAGAAATGTGGTTTCCATTATGCCTGCCCGGGAGCACTCTCTGAAAGGACAGAACAGTGCAGATACCAGAAGGTAGGGGCAAGGGTGTTGGAGCAGCCTGCAGCGTGTGCAGAATCATGGCTAAATCAATGTCACAGAGGCAAAAAGAGAAGCTCCTTAGAGTGAGCAGAAGTCGCCTAAGAAAACTACAGCAGAGATAATCAACCGCACATATCAGAACAAAAGCACGAAGTATGCAAGGCAAATACACCCCAGGAAAGAGTCGTGCAGGGCCTGTGATCCCTCGTGGATCCAACAGATGAAGTTCTTACCATTGTGAGGAACATGAGGAAAGAGGGAAGCATGTGCTCAAGTGCTCCAATCCCAATACAGAAACAGCATGTGAAGAAATGGAGAAATGTGACCCAGAGGACTAAAATAAGTCTTAGAGGATTAGTCCCAACCTTCCGTCCAGACAAATACAAAGTTGTTCATTGACAAAGATTTGAAAAGGACACTATTATGGATGATCTGTAACTTAAAATAGGAGTGAAAATAAACAAACAAAATCAAGAAATATGCTTGAACAGAATGAGAAAATAGACATTATTTTTTAAAAAGAAACAAACAAATTCTGGTGCTAAAAATACAGTAAATAAGTTGAAATGTTCACTGTAAGAATTAAAGGGCTGGGGAGCGATTTAAGTGCATACCTGACAAGTGCAAGGATGCAGGCTGGATACCCAGTACAGCATGCTATGCCAACTGTGTTATGCAGGCAACCAAACTAGGCATGGTGGTGCACACTGGTAATCCCATTAAAGGGGAAGCTGAGACAGGAGGATCGCTGTGAGTCTGCTCTGAGAAGTGAAAGCCTTTTCTGCATCTATTGAGATGAACATGTAGCTTTTGGTTTGGGTTCTATTGATATAGTGCAATATATAAATATATATATATATATATATATATATATATTTGTGTAAATTGAAACATTCTTGCATCCCTGAGATGAATCCTATCTGGTCATGCTGTATAAACTTCCTCATTTGATGTATTCTATTTGCTAGTATTTTATTGAGGAATTTTGCCTTTATATTCATGAGGGAGATTGATCTATAATTCTCTTTTCTGGTTGGATCTTTCTCCGGTTTTGGTATCAGTATAATAGTTACCTCCAAGAATGATTTTGAGAGTACTACTTCCTTTACAAGTTAATGGAAGAGTTTGAGAAGTATTGCGATTAAATCTTCTCTAAATTTCTTGGGGCTGGGGAGATGGCTTAATAGAATAAATGCTTGCCTGACAACTGACAAGTGCAAAGGCCTAAGTTCAAACCCCCAGTCTGAAAAAAAAAAAAAGTTTAAATAAATAAATAAATTTATTGTAGAATTCAGCTGTCAATCCATTGGGACCTAGGATTTTCTTGGTAGGTAATTTTTTTTTTTTTTTGCTTGTTTTTTGTTTTTACATTTTCAATTTCATTGGCTCATATTGGGTTATTCAGAGGGTTTTTAAATCATTTTTATTCAGTTTTGGCATTTTGTACCTGTCTAAGAATCTGTCCATTTCTTCTGTGTATTCGAACCCGTGAAAGATTTTCAAAATAACTATTGATGATCTTCTAAATTTCCACAGGATCTGTGGTAATTTTTCTTTTCATTCCTTATTACTTGAATTTGAGGTTTTTCTTTTCTCTTTTTGATGAGGTTAGCTAGAGGTTTATTAATTTGATTTAATCTTTCAAAGAACCAGCGCTTAGATTCATTAATTCTTTTTTTTTTTTCCTGAACCAGGGATTGAACTCAGGCCCTTGTGCTTGCCAGGGAAGCACTTATTCCACTGAGCCATCTCTCCAGCCCCATGTATTGTTTTCTTCATCTCAATTGCATTAATTTCTGTTCTAATTTTTATAATTTTCTCCCATCTTTTGGCTTTGGGCTTGGTTTGCTCTTCATTTTCTATAAGTTTGAGGTAGAGTGTTAGAGTGTTTGTTTTTGTTTGTTTTCATAAAATTCGAGTGAGACCCTGAACATCTTATAGAGCATTCCCTAAAATACATAGAAAAAAAGAAGAAGAAGAAGGAAGGAAAAGTCTACTAAGCTCACAGTTTGTGGGGGTTTCTGTCCACACTGAGCTGGCTCCCACACAGAGTGGTCCATGGCAGAGAGCAGCAGTTCATGGCAACAGAAAACAGTGAAGAGCAAAGGGAAAGGTAGCAGCTGCAGCTTCTAGCCTGCCTCTCTCCCCTCCTCATATATTAAGCAAGCTACCCTGGGACTGCTGTAGAACTCACACAATGTCCCTGCCCTCCTCTTGCATAGCATGAGGATGTTTACGAAATAAGAATCCTGGCTCCCTTCTGCGTCACTTCCTTAAACTTCTGAACTTCTCAAGTTGGCACACTGTATCAACTGGTACAATCCACCTCTTGTCAACTTGGCAACCAGACATTTACTTAAACCAGTTTCCAGGCACATAGACTTGCTTATTAATATTTGCAACTTGAACATTGTATTAAGTTAGAACCATGACATTTTGCCCCTGGTAATTCCCTCCTCAAACAGTCATGAACATCCCTTTGTGCAAAGAGCATTGTAGTCTATCTCTAATAGTTGCCAAAGTCCTAAGAGTTCCAGCAACGCTGAAAAGTCCAAGTCCCAAGCCTCTAAGATCTAAGGCAAACTCTCAGCTGTGAGCCCCTGTGCAAGTGAAAAGTTAAATGCTCTCACCACTCAAAGGCACAAGACACACATAGCAGGATACAAACAATTAGGACCGAAACAAGCCCAAAATCTAGAAGGGCAAACATTAAGTCCTGGAGTTCCATGTGGAATAGCCTATGCAAACTGTAATGAATTGTGAGCTCCAAAAGCCTTACCTGGCTCCACTGCTATTACGCTTCTGCTGGTAGTTCTCATGGCTTCTCTCTCAGTCCTGTTTTGCTCCCTTTTTGCAGCTTTCCTTAGACAATCTATGCTCCTGGCTTTTTTAAACTTTTGAGGTTTCCATTGAATTGGCTTGTCACTTCCAGCTTTACACACTGCCCTCTCAGGGGCACATTGCCTGGCATCCCAGGCCTTCTGAAATCTAGGTAGTAGCCTTCTTAACAGCAGACCACTTGCATTCTGAATGCACCTATAACCAGCACCATGTGGATGATGCCAAGGGCTGCTGCCAGCTGGAGCAGTAGCCAGGCTTTCCTCTCTTTTGGCTGTAGGGGTCAAGTGCCTGGATTGCTGAGCACTCTGACCTTGAATCCAAGGAACAAATTTTCTATTTCATTGTGAGTTTGTAACTTGGTGTGGCCACTGCCTGTTTTGGAACATGGGGTTCTGCAGCTTTCTCCTCAAAACGAAGTCCCTTACCTTTGTGATCCTGAGGCTGCAGAGGACAAGGACCTGCCACCTCCTGTAAATGCCCTCAGAACATCTTTTTTTACTTTCCTGTTCCTTCTCAGCAATGAAGATCCTCTCAGTTCTATCTTTGCATTCCACAGCTTTATTTAAACTTTCTTTCTGGCCAGATTCACAATGTTTTAAATCATTCTTTTGGGCTCTTTGTCTTGATTTTTAACATAAATCTTGCTAAAAGCCCCAGTAACTGCCATGCTACTGCCTCAATATTTGACTGCCTTGAGATTTCCTTTGCAATATGAACTAGTCCACTATCCTTAATTTCAGTCTCACCTACTAAAGTCTCTGGACAGGAGCAAAATGCAGACAAACTTTTGCCAAGCCATGACACAAATCATCTGGAGTCCAACAACCAATAGAGTCCTTCTCAGCAAGAACCTCCCCACCCTGGTCTTTACAGACAGGCTTTTTGTCAGTCTTCCAGTCTTCTGATCTCTGACCAGAATCTCCCAAACAAAACAGCCAAAGCTGTTCCAGTGCTTTGCTTGTAGGCGACATCACCAAACTTTTCCTATCTCTTTCCATAAGGCATTCCCAAAAACTTGTAGTCCACATTGTCAAGTTTAGTCACAGAAATGGCCCCACTCCTCTGGTACCAAATTCCATCTCAGTGACATCCAAAATGAAGGAGAGAAAGGGTTTATTTAGCTCAGGGTTTGTTGGAGGTTTCGGTCTATGCTGGTTTGGCTCCCAGGCAGAGTGGCACATGGCAGAGAGCAGCAGTTCATGGCAGCAAAAACAGTAAAGAGCAAAGGGCAGCTTCTAGCAAGCATCTCTTTCCTCCTTATATTGTAAACAGGCTACCCCCAGCACAACTTCCATGCCCTCCTCTTGCACAGGATGAGGATGTTTACAAAGTGAAAATCTTGGCTCCCTGCTGAGCCATTTAATTAAACTTCCAACCTTCTCAAGTTGACACAATATGTCAACCAGTACAATATGTTTATGGAGTTTTTGTAGCTTTTTTGGTCATTCATTTCCAGTTTCATTGCACTGTGTTCAGGTAATATGCAAGGGATAATTTTTGTTTACTTGCATTTACTTAAGCATAGTCTATGGACTAGTATGTGTTCTATTTTTAAAAATGTCCCATGTGCAGCTGGAAAGAATGTGTATTCAGATATTATTGGATGGAACATTCTGTATATGTCCACTAAATCCATTTGTTCAAAGGTGTGCTAGTACTGCTATCCCTTTGCTAAGTTTTTGTCTGTGTGACCTATCTTCTTGAGATAAGAGGGTGGTAAGGCCCTCTATTAAGATTGTGATATTGGTTATTAGATGTTTCATGTCTTTCAACATTTGTCTTATATAGTTGGTTGCTCCCATATTTGGTGCATACATATTTATGATTGTTATCTCTTCCTCTTGAAGTTTTCCCCTAACCAGTATATAGTGGCCATCTTTATCTCATAATCAATCTTGGTTTGAAGTTCAGATTGTCTGTGAACAGAATAACTATGTCAGCATTTTTCTGAGGTCCTGGAGTTTGGAGTATCCTTTTCCATCCTTTGACTTTCAGCTTATGAATTTCTTTATGAGTTAAATGTTTCATATATATTGCATATTGTTGCATTTTGTTTCATAATCCATTCTAGCAGTCTATTTTTTGTAATTGGTGAATTGAGCCCACTTACATTGGAGGTTATAATTGATATGTACTGACTTACATTTGTCACGTTATTTTGCATCTGTTAGTTCCCTACTTTTTATTCTGTTTAATAGTTTGCTGGTTTTGGTGGGTTCTTTCTCTTGTTGTTCTTGGAATTGTGGATATTGTGTTTCTTTCCTAGAATATTTCTTAGTATTCTGCATATGATTGGATTGGTCATCATGAGTTTTTTAAGTTGTTCTTTGTCATGGAAGTATTTCACTTCTCCATTAAACTCAAAAGAGAGTTTTGCATGGTTTATCAATCTGGGTTGACATTTTTTTCCTTGTAGGAATTGAAGTACTTTGCTCCATGCTCTTCTTGACCTGATGGTTTGTGAGGAGAAACCTACTGTTTTTCTAATGGGTTTCCTTTAAATGTAATTTGTTTCTTTTCTTGAGCAGCTTTTAGTATATACTTCTATGCTAAATTTCTAGGATCTTGACTATTATATGTCTGAGTGTAGCTCTAATTGTGTTGATATATTTGGAGTTCATTTTTTATACAACTTTTTCTTTCCATATTTTACGACAGGGTCTACAGGGTCTTACTGTGTAGATCGGACTTGTCCTCCTGTTTTTAGCCTCTCAAGCACTGGGATTACAGGTACACATCACCATTCCCAGTCTCAATTGCCTCCTCAGCACTCCCCGGAGGTGGAGCCAGCCCAGGAGGCCTGGGAATCAAACTCCTGGCCCCCTCATCTGCCTAAGCAGGCACTTCAATCTGCTGAGTTATTTGGCCAGCATATTTGGAGTTCTATGTGCCTTAGTTGCTGAGTGTCAGTTTATTTCCCCATATTTGGGAAGTTTCTTGCTATTCTGGTCATATGCTTTTTATGTCATTTGCATTGATTCTTTTATTTTTTTCTGTCTCCTTTTCCATCATTTTCTATTCTCTATTTTTTTTAACAGTATCTTCTTTAGAAACACTTTGCATTTCTCTCATTATAGTATCATTTGTTTCTTCACCCAGGAGGTTTTTTGTTTGTTTGTTTTTTGATTTTAGGGAAGGGTTTACAGAGTGTTCAGGGTCTCACTACTAGATCAGACTCATAGAGATCTGCCTATTTACAGCCTCCCAAGAGCTGGGATTACAGGTGCATGACACCAGTCTCAATTGCTGTCTCAGTGCGCCCCTGAAGGCAGGACCAGCACAGCAGGCCTGGGGATCGAACTCTCAGCTCCTGCACCTTCTTGCAGGCACTTTAATCCGCTGAGCTATTTGGCCAGCCCTTGACCTGTGAGATTACTTCTCATGTGATTTCCTCTATATGCTTCTGCCATTTTTTTCTTTCCTTCCATTGCTCTTATTTCAGAGATTTCAGCTGTCTGATTTCCAATTTCTTCTATGCTGATGTTTCCTGGGTTTGCTCTGTGTGCGTTTCAGGCCTGAGCTTGCCTTTTGCTCTTTCTTTTGTCATTTTTTCATTTCAGAGCGAAATCTTCATTTGATTTCTGTGATGCCTTTTTCTGAACGTTTGATAGTAGTTAACTGTATTACTACAGTCAGACCCTCTCTGTAAAGAATCTATTTTTTAGGTTTCTCTCCCGCATCAAAGATTCCTGTTTTGTGTGTGTCCCAATATTTTGCCTTCTCTATTGATCGAGAGTGAGATACTGGTTTCCATTTGGCACTGGGTTCTATCCTTCAGTGTAGGGCTTTGATAAGGTTATTACCCAAGTACCTCCTGATATTATTACCCAAGGAGAACATGTGGCTAAGGCAGATTTGGTTTCCTATTTACAGTGCTATAATCAGTAATACTACTAACAGCTACTAAAATGTAGATGTTGACAAACTTTCATAACTAATGGGTTTGTACTTTAGATGTTAGAAGCAAGCATTATAGCTGTGTAACAAAGCAGATATTAAATTGGGAATTTGTTTTTGAATTAGTCTCCCTGATTTCTGTCTGGGTACCTCCCTTTGTTGCACCTGGAGTCTTCCAGGCAGATTAGTGCACCCCAGTTACCTGCTGCCACCTCTGTGCTGTGAAGATGCTCCTGTAGGTCTGGGCCTCAGTCTGGGCTCTGCTGATCTCAGCAATAAGCCTCAGCTCACTGGGTCTAGATCTACTGAACTCAAACTTGACTGGTGGCCCTTTCTTGGGTCTGATTGCTGTGTTCCTCTCCTTCTGCTTGAGCCCCATCCAAGTGGACCCCTGGGCCCTGCTAGCTGCCTGTCCCAAGGTTTCTTCCCAGTAGGTCCACTGACATGGAGTTGAGATGTCGTTGTTTCTTTAGCAAATTTGAATTATTCAGTTAGTGGAGGATTCAGTCCATACACAGCTGGTTCCAAGGCAGAGTGGCGCATGGCAGAGAGCAACCTTTCACGGCGGCAGCAAAGAGCATTACAGCGAAGGCAGTGACGGGCATACAAGAGTGATCGAACGATTAAACATTAACTCTTTCTTTCAATAAGCCTTAATTTTCTTTCTGGTCTTTTTTATTTTTATTTTATAATTTATTTTAAGGAGAGTATAAATGACTTAATTCTTTTTATAAACACCCCTGATGATCTTAAATGAACTAATATTTGAAAACCATCACTTACATTATTCAAAGGTTTCAACCCATAAAGTCAATAATTTCTTAATATTGCTTAGTTTTGTGACGATTTGTGTCTGGATGTTCCCTGACAGTGTCTCACAGTCATGGGAGGTGGCTTTTTGACACTGGCTAAATCTAGAGTTTGTGATTGCTTCATTGCCTGGTGCTCATATTGGTGATGAGAATGATACACCTTCCCTTGGGCAGGTAGCCTGCATGTGATAGAAGGGAGGGAAAGAGGATTGCTTTCCCCTTTCTTCCACTCTCGTTGCCTTTGCTGTCTTCTCCTACCATGAACTGCTGCCCCTCTGCCGTGTCACTCTGCCTGGGAGCCAGCTGACTATGAACTTAAAACTCCCAAAACTGTGAATCTAGTAACTCTCTCTTCCCTTAATTTTTGGCATCAGGTATTTTATCTCAATAATGAGGAAAAAAGAGAAAGTAAGATAGAATTTGGCACTGCGAGTGGGGTCATTGCTATGATCACCTACCATGTGGTTCCAAAGCCTTTGGGAGTGGCTCAGGGGGAAAGCTTGGAAAGGTTCACAGGTGTCCTAGAAAAATAGAGCTGGAAGGCCTTGGGATGCTCTGTATGGGGAATTCTAGTCAGAGCGCAGAAGACCAGAAGGCTGTTAGAAACATTGCCAGTAAAGTTCAGGATTGAGAGATTTCTTCTAGAAATAAGCTCTTCCTTGGTTGTTTACCTCCAAACAACACATGTTGTAGCTTAGCAGAAAGTTTCTTTGGATTTTGTTCACGTCCAAAGATTTTGTGTGAGACTTAGATTGAGGGCAGCTGACTAATCTGGCAATAAATAAATAAATAAAATTCAAGTCAGTCAAATGTTGAAGCAGTAGCATGGCTGTGTATGAGGGCTTTTAGCTAGATCTATGTTGTTTTTAAAAACATTTTAAGTAATTTTATTGATAAATAGCAATGAGATAGTTTCAAAACCGATTAGTAGGACAGTTTCAATAATTAATACATTG
>NDGN011404142.1:0-17860 GCA_002564285.1 Tympanoctomys barrerae | reverse complement strand
AGCACAAGGACTGCGGTTCAATCCCCCAGCACCACATGCCAGCCAGCCCCTCCCCCTGGTGGGATGAGCTGGACACACACACACACACACACACACACACACACACACACGAGTCCCCCACAGCTCAATATAACAACGTGGCTTTATTTTTTGTACTTCGTTTTTATACTTTTCTGATGGATGGTTAAGACCAAGGTAAAGCAGGACCTATGGAACAAGAATTGTAGCTTTTGGATCTGATAAGCTCAGTGAAATCTCTTCAGGATTTATCCTGAGATCCTGTACCTCAGATTTTAGATCCCTTGTCAGTGTCAGCCATATGGATGAGTCACAGCAATTGCTTGTGGGCATTTAAATTTTGGGTGCTTGATATTTTTGAGTTCTTCATTTATTCTAGATATTAGTCCTTTGTCTGAGGAAGAGCTAGCAAAAGCTCTTTTCTCTATTTTCCTGACAAGGTGCGCTGTCTCTTCATTCTGGTGGTGATTTCCTTTGTTGTAATAAAGCTTTTTAATAAGATGAGATCCAAGTTGTTGAATTCTTGTAATATTTCCTGTGTGAACAGCACTTTACTCAGATAGTTTTTGCCTGCATGACTTCAAGAGTTCCTCAAGAGTTCTAGTTATTTTTTCTATCTTCCAGCAGATAGTGCTTCTGTTTTAATATTGAGATATTTGATCCATTTTTGTTTTAGTGCATGGTGAGAGATATGGGTCTTGTTTTAATTTTCAGAACATAGAACGTTTTTCTAGTAGCATTTACTAAGGAGGCTGTCTTCATTGCAGTGAAGGAGTTTGGCCCTTTTGCCAAAGCTGAGGTGGCTGAGTGAGTTTGGAGTTGTTTCTGCACCTTCTAATCTGTTCCAGTGAACTTTGGGCCTAATCTTGTGGCAGTACCATGCTGCTGTCAGCACAGTATTGTGTAGTATAATTTAAAGGCGAGGATTGCGGTGCTCTCTGATTTGCCTTTGTTTCACAGAATTTCTCTTGCTGTTCTAAGTCTATTCGGGTTCCATATGAATTTTAGGATTGTTTTCTCAAATTGTGTGAGACATACTCTTGGAATTTTGATTGGGATTGCATTGCAGCTATTTAACAATTTTGGGAGTATGGCCAATTTTACTATTTTGGTTCTTCCTACTCAAGAATAAGAAATATTTTTCCCATTTTTCTGGTGTTCTTCTCACTGTTTTTTCAATATACTATAATTTTCAATGTAACATTCTTTTACTTGCTTTATGAGATTTATTCCAAAAATTTCATTTTTTATGATATTGTACATGATGTGATTTTTTCATTTTTCCCACAGAGAATTTGCAATTTGTGTACAGGAGTATTGATTTTTGAGTATTGATTTAGTATTCAGCTATGCTACTGAATTTGGTTATTAAACCTAGAAATCTTTTGGTGGAATTTTTGGGGTATTCTATGTAGAGCATAATGTCATCAGCAAATAATAATGACTTAACTTCTTTCTTTTCTAAACTTCTTTCTTTTTATTTATTTCTCTTGACTAATTGCTCTGGTTAATATTTCCAGAATTATATTGAATGGTCATGGTGATGGTGAACATCCTTGTTTTGTTCCTGACTTGAGCATGAATGTTTTCAGTTTTTCAACATTTTTATAATATTGGCTGTTGGTGTGCATCGATGGTGTAGTACTTAATAGAGTATCTACTTGAATATTAACACTCAGATGAGTTGAGTCAGCATGGTTGTGGGTGTGGAAGAACCACCTAACAAAGCTTGTTGTTAGAATGGTGTAGAAAGAGAGGAGGGAGGGATATCTGCTGATTTTACTTGAAAGAGCATCAGTACAGCTGAGTTTCCTTGGAGAAGGGGACACTAATACAGATGTTTTTTTTTTATCAGATTGAGATAAAGAATATATATATATATATGTATATATTTGTAGTTTCTTTTTTAAAAAATATGAATAGGCATTGAACTTTGTCAAACACTTTTTCTATGTTCATTGAGATGATCATGTGGTTTTTGTCCTTGGTTCTATTAATATGATACATTCCATCTATTCATTTTTGTGTTGAGCCATCCCTGGGATAAATCCTACTTGGTCATGGTGTATAATCTCTTTTGATAACTTGCTGTATTTTCTTTGTCATTGTCTTACTGAAGAGTTTGGTATCTATGTTCACCAGGGAGATTGGCCTGTAGTTTTCTTGGTTGGATCTTTCTCTGCTTTTGGCATCAGGGCGGTGCTTCCAGGAATGACTTTGGGAGTATTGCTTCTCTTTTAACTTCATTGAATTGTTTGAGTAGTTGTATTAGATATTCTCTTAATTTCTTCTAGCATTCATCAGTGAATCTTTAAGGGTTTGAACTTTTGTTAGTTTTTAATTATGTCTTCAGTTTCATTTACTGATGTTGAATTAAGTAGAATTTTTATGTTGTCTTTATTCAGCTTTTATAAATCATGTGTATCTAGGAATCTGTCCACTTTCTCAATGTTTTCCATCATATTAGCAGATAGGTTCTCTTATGTAGATATTTACAATCTTCTGGATTTCTGCAGGACCTATTGTGATTTCATACTTCTAATTCCTACTTATGTGGAACTGAGTCTGTCTTTCCTTTTTTCTGATAAGGCTGGCTAAGGATTTGCCAATTTTATTTAATCTTTCAAAGAAACAAGGCTTTAATTCATTGAATCTTTATTTTGTTTTCTTATACTTCATTGCATTAATTGCTGCTCACATCTTTATAATTTCTACCTTAATATGAGATTTTGGTTTGATTTCTTTTTCTGAAAGCCTGAGGCTCAGAATTTGGTTGTTTATCTTAGCTCACTCTGTTTTTATGATTTAAGAATTCACAGCTATAAATTTCCCTTATAGAACTGCATTCATATATTGCTTGCTAGAGTTCCCAGGTTTACCATCAATAAATAAAAGTTTCCTCTGCCAGAGGGCTCAAGAGTCTCTGGAGATTAGGTACTAGTGGTAAAATCTAGAGTCTGCCTGGGCTTGAATGCCTATCTTGGAAAGCTTTCTAAGGTTGAGATTACTGCATGATTAATAACATTTCTTATTGTAGTTCTATAAATAATCAAGCCAAATCTGATTAAATTAAACTCAGTTAGCATGAAATTGATATTTTTATTATCTTTGGTAACAATTTGCATGACTATAGACAGAAAAACATGTTTCTACAGAAAACCTATAATAGACCCCAAATTCCTGCAGAACAGTTGCATCTCACAGAAGTACTAAGGGCAAGAGCTACCCTTTCCTAAGCACCATGAGCCAAAGTTGGACAATTTAATGCACATTTTAAGAAACAAATGATGTACCTCATGTGTGGACAACACAGTAAGCCTGCTGTGCTTGATGTGACTGTCAGAGAAATTAGACCTAGAAAGTGAGGTGCATGACATCAGACATAACCCTATAGCAGCAGGGACTCTGTCCCTTTTGGTTCTCTCAGCAAATGTATCTTTGTTTTCACCTGTCAGGATGGGAATGCAGTTAGAATTTCATGTAATGATAAGTAATTATGCATTGACTTATATATTCATCATATATGTTTTCCTATATTTATTTCAATACAGTTTTTCTGTATTTATTTATTTTTATTAGTAATATTTGCTGTGTGAAATGTTAACATTCTTTGTGTGGAACTCATACATGTATGTGACACATCTTAATTCTTTCCACCCCCTTTCCCTCCTCATCTTCTATATTCTGATTTGCCTTCCATGTGAGAAGTATCCATCTCCTCACTTCCTATCATTACTTCTACTTTGGCTTTATTCTATCAGAGAAATGATGTGCCATTTAAATTAATGCATGTGATTTAATTCCATAACATGGTCTCAAGTTGCATTCACTTTCCTGAAAATAACTTGAGATTTTCTCTAGTGCTGAGTGGTACTCCATTGTGTGTCAACACCACATTTTCCGTACCCTCTCATCTATTACTGGACATATAGGCTTCTGCCAAGATTTAGCTATTATTATTTATTATTAATTAATTATCCTAGGTATGTATGTGTCACTATAATATGATGCCTTTAGCTTTTTATGGGAAAATACTTGGATGAGGAATAGTGGGGTCAAATGGCATTTCTAGTTTTAGTTTTTGAGGAATCTCCATGCTGCTCTGCGTAGTGTTTGTACTAGCTTACACTCCCAGCAACCATGAAAAAGTGAACCTTTTCCTCTGGAGCCCCTCCAACATTTGCTATTATTTAATTTCTTGACATAGTAATTATTTCTGGCGTAAGATGAAATCTCAGGGTTGTGTTAATTTGCATTTCTCTAACAGTGAATGATGTTGACCATTTCTTCATGTGCTTATTGGCTACTTGTACTTCTCCTGTAAAGTGTTTGTTATTTTTACTTGGTATTTTCTGATTGACTCTGTTATGGGGATATATATATATATATATATATATATATTTTTTTTTTTTTTTCAAAGTGCTGCCTTCCCTGGATTGAATTTGTTTTTATTTTTTAAGATCTTTTATCTATTTGGTACAGTGTCTCGCTGCACAGCGCAGACTCATAGGGATACTCCTGTCTCAGCCTCCCCAGCACTGGGGCTACAGGTGCGTGCCAGACAGTTTTGGTGGCCAACTTGGCACCCAGGGCTGGCATGGTATGTGGTCCCAGGGATCAAACCTGGGACCTTGAGCTTGCCAGGCAGGCACCTAGACCACTGAGCTATCTCTCCAGCCCCTGGGTTGCATTTATACATAAGATTTTTGAGCTCCAGTTGCACGCAAGCACAAATGACAGCATTAGTCCTTCCCTTCTGTGTTTTCCTCTGGGATACTGTGAAGAAAATATGTTAGTTTTCAAAATTCTGTAAGTATAGTAGAACCTTTTTAGAAAATGGTTTCTGTATATTATAGTGGTTAATAATATACATATCTACAGAAATTTTTCTATGAAAAGCCTGTGATGCCACACTGTCACAGTGTACTTCTGGTGTCTGTTGGGTCTTCTTCAAGCCTATGCCACGACACGGGCAGCCCTTTCCAGGTCTGCACGAGTTGCTGGGTGGCCCTTGCACAGCACGACCACCCGGGAGGCTGTTGCTCGAATGTGTCTCTACCACAAGGCGCACAGTGGCTGCATGGGCCAGATGGGCAGCAGGGCTTGTAACACAACCATGGCTTTTTGATTAGGAACAAATTTAACAGGTGGGAAGTGTTTTGTTGAATGCGGATCTTAAAAATCAAAATAAGAGCAAGCTGTGGTAGTACACATCTATAATCCCAGCAACTCAGGAGGCTCAGGCTAGAGGAAAGTGAGTTCAAGTCCCTGGCCAGCTGGGAAACTTCATAATCTTATGTTAAAAACAAAACAGAAAAAGCTACTGGGATAGTCAGTGGTATAGCATTTACCAACCATCTCCAGTAAACAAACAAACAAAAAAAAAGAAATCAAATGTGTCCATGAGGAAGTCAACGGAAAAAAAAACTGTAAGGATATATGTACCTTTTATTTGAGGACAATATATTTTTATGGAGAAAATGATGGATAAATTAGCTTCTGAGCACTGGGATATGCCTGGATTTCTTTCTGTTAGCCAGTGGCCCTAATGTTGGCTTTTACTACCTGAATTCTCGTGCTCCAGAAGCCTGGATGGAAGAGATTGTCACTGTGCACACCACGTGCTGATCATTTTGTCACTGGCAGCATAAATTATATTTATTTATTTTGCACAGGGTCTCACTATACAGCTCTGACTCGTAATGATCCTCCCATCTCAGCTTCCTCGATGCTGGGATTATAGTCATGCGCCACCACACCCAGTTTCGGTGGCTGGCATGCACTCCCAGGGTTTCAGGACCCATACAGCTAGGGTACTGGGGATTGAACCCAGGTCCTTGCACTTGCCAGGCAAGGTGCTTAGACCACTGAGCTATATTCCCATCCCCAGCATGAATTATATTAGTGGGTAGAGTTCTTTTTTATGTACTTAATATAAGGTCTACAGGGTCTTACTACGTAGATCAGATTCGTAGTGATCCTCCTGTTTTTGGGCTCTCAAGCACTGGGATTACAGGCATGCATCACCACACCCAGTCTCAATTGCCATCTCAGCGTGCCCCACATGGGGGGGGATGCCTTGTGGTGCCAGGGATCAAACCCAGGTCCCTGAGCTCTGCCAATGCAGGTGTTTTAGTCCACTGAGCTATCTGGCCAGCCCTAGAGTTCTAAATATTAAGATTTTTTTCCTTCCTCCTTCCCTCTTCCTCTTCTTTGTCTTTTACTTCCTCTCCCCTCCTCCTCCTCTTCCTCCACCTCCTCCTCCTCCTCCTCTTTTTCTTCCTCTTCTTCTCTCTTATTCTTTTTCTTATTTTCATCTTCTTCTTACTTTGTTTTTGTGAGGCAGGGTCTTAAACTCACTCTGTAGCTGAGGTTGGCCTTGAACTTATGATGGCCCTCATGCCTCAGCCTGTTGAGAGCTGAGATTGTAAGCATGTGCCACCATGTCTGGTTAAAAATATTATTTATGCTTTTTTTTCCCTTAACAGATTAAGTCTGAACCCAGCATCTATATGTGATATTACTTGGGATGATGGAATGTGTTATTTTTAGCTGGTAGTTCAATATTTTATACATTCTAGAAAGAGGACCTTGATATGTACCTTTGCTTTAAAATCTTTGTTAAATATTAATGTATAAAGGAATAGGGCTGAGAATGGAAAGTCTCAAGTGAGGAATAAACATCTAAAGGCAAGAGTACTGATGGAAGTGCTAGGCATGTTTACCATTGAGCTTTTACATTTTTACTGTTATTGTAGAAAGTCTTAAGATTAGAGATAAAAAATAACATGCATCAATGGATACTATTGACAACCAAATGCTAGAACTCAGTAATGGACAATTTTAAGAGCTGAAGCAGCACCTAAGTGTGCTGTGCATTCCTTAAGCCTCCCCACAGTGTGAACTGAAACAGTCCGTGGAGTCAGCCCAGTATCATTGGTGAAACCTTCTACCCAAAGCCCGCATCTTTGTAAAACCTCTTGATAAGGACCTCAGGAGAAAGAGGTGGCTCTGCTGTGTTGGACCCTCCGCCCCTCTGGATCGCTGTCCGTTCTCTAAGCACAGGCTCTGGTCCTCCCCCAGGCACATGTGTATGGTAATGTTCTCTCTCTCCAATGCCACCGTGGGGATGCACTGTGCAGGAGCCTAGTAGGAGGGCCGCGGGCTGCTCCTGCCGAGGGTTGTCTGTAGGAGGGCCGGAGGGCCTTCTGGGAAGGTGGCTTTTCCACATCTGTACACAAATGTGAAGTCTGAGCTGTCAGCCCATGGAAGGAGCTGGTTCTTTGGAAACTTGCTAAGCCCGGCAGGCACACGGGCAGCTCAGGGCTGGCAGTTCTCCACCTGGGTCTGCAGCTGGGCATGACATCAGCATGCTGGAGAAATTAGTGCCAGCCCCCCTGCCAGCATGCCTGTGCTCAGGGCGGCAGTCAGAAAGTCATTGATCAAGCCTCCGTCAGGGCCCATGAGGCACAGGAGGACAATGCAGACACCTGGATGAGCACCTGGTCTCCTTCTGGGCATCCAGAAACACCAGGCATGCACATGTCCTGCCCACAAGAGCCTTGCAATAGCAGGTGCGGACAGAGCCGGGCCCGGGCTCCGGTCCTGGAGTGTTCTGCGGACACCTGCAGCCATGGTTTCTGCATTCCAGGTTTCCTTACGTATGGATCAGGCTCAGAACACCCCTTGCTGCTGGGCGTGGGGGCTGGATATAGGAAAAGAAGGCCTGCAGAAGCCTGTAATGAGCGCAGCAGAGATTTGGGGCAACACTGGACAGATGAGGACTCCCGCCCATTTCTGCTCAGACAAGCAGCAGGGATCCTGGCTCAGGAATCCTCAGGCACAGTCCTGCACCCCGAGAGGAGAATAACAGAGCCAGGCTTCAGCACCAGGTGGGACCTGTCCACAGTCCCGGAGAGGCTGCTGGTGGGAAAGCCGCTTCTCTGTGCAGAGGCAGGACTTAGCTGTCTCTCTGAATTCTTCATGGAGAAGTTATGAAAACAGAACATGATAATTAACTATGACCCTTGTTATCAGCACATAAACTCTATTGGTAACCTGTTTGCCATGTGTCATTCCTCTGTTCTATATCAGCATCAGCATGTTTGGACTAACCAGAGGACGTTTTTGGCTTGCAGTTCACGGTGCTTCCTGTGACAGGCTCTCCCAGGCTCTGTGCACTGACCTACAGTCCCCTGTGACCTGCCCTCCGCTCTTCTGTGAGCCTCCTCTCTCACTTCCGACCTGCAGACCCGCTGCTGGCCCCTCAGTGGACACATTCACACCCCGAGCACCTTGCTGCTCTGTCCCCTGCGAGGACGCCTCTATCCCTGTACCCCAGATTCACGCACAGAAGAGTGGGCACGCACATTTCTTCTCTGTTCATGCCATCATTTGTACCTGAACTAAGGCCTCTTACCCCTTGACGCCTCCCAGGCCTCCTCCTCCTTCCTCACGGTCCAGAGAGGCTGCTAAGTTCTGCCTTCTGTTTATCACAGCTGTTATCACTGTACTATTGATCATTTATTGGTTCTTACTTTTTTTTTTAAGAGCAAAATATATTTGAGGAAAAGAAAGCTTTTTTCTGAAAGAGGGACAGAAGGGGACCTGAATGGGTTGCCAAGGAACAAGCCTTTTCTAGAGATTTTTATAGAGCAAAACCATGAGATGAGGCGGGTCCAAGGTAGAAACCATGGGAACTCACACTTCAGGTGGGACAAAACTATGTCAGCCAATACCTTACAAGCACAGTTGCTCAGGTAAGTCGGGATCAAACGGGGACGCGTGGCACGCAGCAAGCAGGCGTGAATACAGAGCAGGGCCTTTCCTGTGGGGGTTGGGTGAATGATTTCCTGGCTCTTTCAAGGTGATCGCTACCTATGTAGAGGATCCAGCCCCGATGCCCACCTCTAGGGAGGTATGTGGCTGCATTTTTTCCTCTTTGATCTTGAGGTCTGGCCCACAGTTGCAAGCTGTCTCAACTTCCATGTTGTCTCCTTCGAAGGCCCAGCCTGTCAGTCTTTCCCTTTTTGAGTGCGACCTGACCTGTCCCATCCGCCGCCCTCGGCCCCTGTCTGCTGGCTGGGCCAGAGCCCTGGCGCACCCACCCGCCCATGGCTGACTGAACAGGTCCCGGAGGAGGCTCCTCTGGACAGCCTTTGTCCTCTGTCTGTGTTATGACCAGAGGTCCTTTGCTGTGACCAGGTCTGCTGGCAGGTGTCCAACTTTGCTGTGTTCGTGGTGACTTCCCCCACTGCTGGTGTTGGCTGCTCTGCCCCTTGAGCCCACCGAGGCCCAGTGTTGCTGGTGTTTGCTTTGGGTCCTCAGATATTTTAGAGTCCCTGCAGCAGCCTGGTAAATCAGGGTGACTATATAAGTTACAGGATGCTGAGGATGTCGGGAAAATACAGAGCTTGGTGGTGCTTCTCAACACTTTTCTTGAGGGGCTAATTCTCCTCCGCATAGGACCACCACGTACCCAGGCATGCGCTGTGGAAGGGAGCCTGAGCCACACTTTTTAGAGCTGAAAGTTGGGACTTAGCTGGAACAGAGGTGTGTGGGGGCTGTCCTTGCTGCTCATCCTTCTAAGTGACGTGTCCCCCCCCCCCCCCCGGGAACCTGTGAGCTTCTAAGTGACCCCCCACCTGTGAGCCTGTGAGCTACACTTCAACTTCCTGGCCGGAAGTGAGCATGCTCAGACCCACTGTGACTACTGGAGCTGTTACTCATCCTCCATCGCGGGATCAGCCCGCGGGGTAGAGACGGCTTCTGCCTGATGGCCAGCGCTTTCCCCTCGCATTTGGAAACTGGCCGTGATTTCTTTCTTTCCAGCCTTGGCATAGGACAGCCCTTCTGACAGCTGAAAGCTATGGAAATTTTCAAGAAAAGCCAGCTTCCTGCAAGTCAGTCCTGAATGACTCCTTCATGCTGATGCATGATTAAGAGAAAACCATGTAAGCATTTTTTTCTAGCAAGTGTCAGTTCTATAATGAAGTGCTCAATATCCTATGTTTTACCCAAGGACTATGGTGCCAGGTGCCCATCCTTTGCCTCACTAAACCTCAGCAGCAAACTGTGAGCTCCGTGCCCTCAGTAGCTGGGCTCCTCAGCAAGACCACGGATGTAGAGCTGTCTGCAGCTCTTTGTTTGGTGTGAGTCCCACCGGCTCTGCTTCTGTAGCCTCGGAGCTTTGCCTATGTCACC
This sequence comes from Tympanoctomys barrerae, assembly GCA_002564285.1. Taxonomy (NCBI): domain Eukaryota; kingdom Metazoa; phylum Chordata; class Mammalia; order Rodentia; family Octodontidae; genus Tympanoctomys; species Tympanoctomys barrerae. Next base: position 7,639 of record NDGN011404142.1, on the reverse strand, counting down.
AGCCCATTGCATGGAGGGCAGAGGCTTCGATATGTGGAGGTTCAATGTTATGAGAGTGATCAAAAACCACCATCTGGCCGTCCACTTTCAGTGCAGTTCCCAACACACCGCACGGGGTATTAGACCTTTGTGGAGCAGGCTTTGTGCTCGGTGACTTTGCCTGCAGTGGGGAAGAGTAAGTGTTCCTGGCATGTTTCACGTGTGCTGCACTAAGCGATGCTAGCTTGTTATCCATATTAAATGAATGTTCAATTTGGAGTATATTCAGCTTACAATGGGCGACTGCCGCTTCCCTACTGGATGCCGAGGACCCAGGGCCTGCACCCCATTCCCAGCTGTGTGGCTCTATGCGCTTCCATGACTTATACCTCCTTGCTCATGCACGCAGCCTGTGAAAGCTGAAATTAACATATGAAAATGAGTCTATGATTGTTGAGGTGAAACAAAAATTGATTTACTCGGAAAAGCAAGCTCGTGGGGCAATTGCTTGGATTTCTTGAATCCCTAAGAGCAAAGTTGGCTTTAACTGGTCATTGCCTCGCTGTCTGCTTAAATTTTAGCTATTTAGGAGGACACAGCTGAACATTTGTATTCTTTACCACAACGCTAGGCGTTCCCTTCCTCCTCACATGTCTCTCCTGTGCTGGCTTGTGCCTCTCAGGCACAGCCAACGGGCACTTTCTCTTCAGGGGCAGTATTCTCCGGGGTTCCTGTTTCCCTCAGATCAGACCTGGGGAGACACCGAGGGTCGCACATCCCTCACTTCTGCATGGCTCTCTGATTCCTTGAGCCCGGAAGGCCCTGTCTTGTGGCCTGAGCAGGTGGTCTTATCTTGGAAGACACAGCACAGCTCGCTTAGGTTCATTCCTACTCAGGAATCCTAGGCCACGCTGCCCACAGCTGCACCTGCAACGCTGAGGCGTCTCTCAGGTTCACCTGTTTCCCTTTCCTCAGAGCTTCTAACCCACACGCCCGAGACACGATGGCCCTCCACGTGTTCTCCACATAAGCGGGCCTTGGTCCTTTGTTCCAGATGCGTGAATTGGCTCAACAGAATGATTTTAATTTCACTGTTGAAACTGTGGTTAAACAAACACTTACTTGAGAGAGAGCGTAGCAGTAATTGATACGACATTAGAAGTAGTATGCATCCAGAAGACCAGAATGACAGGCATTCCCAGCATGGCCCTGGTATTACACATTGCTATCTTCAGTGCGGTTGCTTAGCTCACAGGTATCAGCATATATAGTCGGTCAGGGTGAGAATCCTACCAATTAACTCCTAGTTTAAAAAACCTGATGGAGATTCTTGGGTATATACAAAATAGCATAGATATACAACTACTTTCTCTTAGCTCATTGAGAAGAAAGTTTTGAACTAACAGTGTTTAGACAAGATATCATGCCTGCATCTTGTGCTATGAATAAGTACTACAAAGACAACGATATGCAATGTATTAATTATTGTAACTGTCCTACTAACCTGTTTTGAAACTATCTCATTGATACTTCTTTCTCAATAAAACTAATATATTAAAAAAGAAACTATGGTTAAATTCTAAAATTTTAAATTGTTTGAAAATATTTATGCAAAAGTCTACATCAATACTTTAAAATAATCTATTCAAGTTGGCCCTGGCTCCTTCTCTGCACCTGTGAGTTACTGGGCTTGACCTTCCTCACTAGAAACAGTCCTTTGAGTTTTCCAGCGACTCTGAGGCATAGGTCGCTGCTTCATGGACAGTGTCGTTGTTTCCTGATCGCATTGCTCACCATGTGCCGCAGTCAGTTCCGAGACCAGTGTTTGGCTTTCCACAATCAGGAGGCAGCTTTAGAAGCTGGGCCCTTGATGGGCACGGTGAGCCGCGTGGCCGCATTCCAGACCTCATCCACTCACCTCTGCAGGAGGCTGGAGTCCTCATTTGCAAAGCTGGTCCACTCCTGCAGTGACCCTGGAGACCCTGCAGAAGGGGGTCCCAGCTTTCACGGCACAGACTCTGAAGATGGAAGAGCCAAAATGTTTTCTAGCCCAGATGGCCACTATGTTCTATGGGTGTGCGTTTTTCATCCCTTGGGCACCCCAAAGGATAGATGACCTCGGGGTTCATGCCCACAAGCAGAGCAGCTGTTGTAACACTGTGGTATTCCTGAAGAGCGGCCCTGCCTGGGAGCCGGGGCGGGGCCCTGAGCACCACAGAGCTCTGTAAGCAGTCACCAGAAGTCTGCCTAAGTGGTGGTGGCTACTGGCTTGGGACAGTAGGAGGCCCTTGAGCAGAGTTGTTGGTAGGAGAACGTGCTATGCCTCACAATGACCACATGCGGACTCTGGAGAATAGGACTTGTGGAGAACAGGTGTTGGTGTACACTAGAAGCAAGGATCTGAGGCCAGGGCCTTATGTACAAGCTATCTGAAGTCCCGAGACAACCATGGACTTGTCTGGGAGTGGAACTCACCCCCTAACTCCACAGGGCTTGTGGAAGACCCTTCCTTCTGCTGGGCGTCTGTGGCCCTGGAGCTGACGGTACCGTGCAGAGTGCTGCCTGTGTCAGATCCACTGACAGAGGAGCAGTGCCCTCTGTGGGCCATGCCCCTAGAGAGTGGACACCATCTTCTGGTGGCTCGTTTACTTCCTCTCACCCATGAAGTGACTGCAGAGGTGAGGGGGATGAGGTCTGGAACAGCCCGAGCCTCTGGTGGACTCGCTGGCAGCTGACTTCCCTCCCAAGAGAGCCAGTTGACATCATCTGTGAGCCACGGAATGTAATGGAGGAGCAGCTGGAGTCCTGCACGGTTCTTGGACAGGCACAGAGAAACCAGACCTGCCCCAGCGTCTCTTCCCTGACAAGTGGAATGCACCCTTTAGACCTTGCAGCAAGCTGTTGCCACGTGTCCCCAACCCCATGCAGCCCTGAGGATATTGTGGCCCCTGGGGTTTTCTGAGAAGGACTGAGAGGCAAAGCATAATAACCAGCAGAGCTCACATTTCTTGCAGAAAGCTTGGGGCAAATCACTCATGATCACTTCCAAAAGAAAAGACTGAGAGGGGACCAGCCAGTAATGTGTTCTTCCCACTCTGAGGTCTCAGTTCAAGGAAGCCCACTGACAAAATGTTTTGCCAGTTTGCCCCTGGAGGAGGGCTGAGGTGGGAGAGCAAGTCTCTTTGGGTTGTGCATTCTGCTCGTATATATAAATCCTGCCCCCACCGTGTATCCCGTAGTGTCCAGTCCTCACACAGCTTGCACAGGTGCACAGGGGTGAACGTGGCTCCTCCTAGCCAGAGCTCTGGGAGCAAAGGGGCCCACACTACCAGCACACAGGGTGCAGTACAGTGCGGCAGGGCAAGTGCAGACACCACAGCCACGGGATCGGAAGCAGACTCTAGTTCTCCCTAAACCGAAGCACCAGAGACTGAACCCACAGGAGTGGAGGAGGTGCACTGAGGAAAAGCACGCTAAGTTCCCTGAGCTGGCAAACATTAGTACCTGAAGAGCGACTGTGGGAGACGAAGCGTGGAGCTGCAAGGTCAGGGTCCAGCGGGGCACCCGGAAATGACCTCCACCTGAGTAACTGCTTCCTCTTCTCTGAATTTCTAGGTGACCCCTTTGATTATAAGCATTTATATTTGAATGTGTCCTACTTACATCGTCCCATATTATGCCCATAAACGGGCTGCTTATTCCATTTTAGGGATGATTCCAAGTAAATGAAGAGATTGATTCCACATGATGTGCATCTTCTCCACCAACGTGATGTGCTCCAATTGAGGAAATATTCGAATAAGATTGGGAGCACATGCTAGTTGTTCTTTTATCATGATTTATGTAACAAATGTTTTTTAAAAGAATGTTTTGGAGACTTAGAGGACATTCAGTAGAATTCTATTACACCAGTAGTAAATTTAGAGTAATTCTTTTGTGTCACTTAAGAATTTGGAGTGAGTAAAGTCTTATGTGTTTCTATGATGTAAAACTTCTTTTACTATACTCAAGGGAATTGTGTATTGGTAGAATTCCTTGATTAAAGCCAATAATTTGTTTATAATCCTTTAATATCATAAAAATGTTTATGTATCAGAGACCATGCTATGCAATTAGTATGCATTAGACATTGTGGCTATCCTGTCATCTGCCACCATCCTCAGCGAGAACCCTGCGAGCCTACGTCCTCTCAGTGAGGCATGGAACTGGGGTCTCCCAGGACTCTGGGCTTGGACAGTTCACAGAAGCCATCAGTCCTTAGACCTGACCAGAGCTGGCCACCCTGTGGGCCCTTTCCCATCTCAATCTGTGCAAATGCCTTGCAGAAGGCAGGGTGGGCATCACCTGCCTTCTCTTTTTCCCTTCATCTCTCCTCATCTTGCATCGGTAGGTCTGATCATGGCAAGTCCTCTGGGGAGGTCCAGCTGTCCCGGGTGCCTACGACCTTCCTTGGTGCACAAGGAGGGGGAGTTGGCGCTCTTCTTGGTTTCCACCGGCTCTGCTCATCCCTGTGAGTTCCTGTGGAGATGGGAGATGTTGCACTGGCTTTTGTTGCCATCACAGGGCTGCCAGCTGACCTTGTAGCGTTGTTAGTTAAGGTTCTGGCCACACGCATCTCCCCATAAGCCTAAACTTTGGTTCAGCCTTGTGCACTTTGTGCGTGTGAACACAGCAGATGGTGAGAGCTGCCTCTGCCCCTTCACACAGAAGTGAGTCAGACTCAAGACAGGAATCCAAGATGCTCACTGGTAGCTGCATATGACAGTGAAAACTGAACTCACGTGACCCAGGCACATGGCTGACAGCCTGTGTGTTGGGGAAGCAGGGCAAATGTGCTTGCTGCTCACAGGGCTTCTGCCTATGTGGCTCTGTGGGTGGGTGTCTGTGTCTTCTCCCACAACAGAAGTGACAGAGACCACCCTGACTTGGCATCCTTCCCTGATGCTCAAGGCAGATTTCAGTTTCATTATAGTAACAGCCATTACTGTAGACTCTCATTAAAAAAAAATGTCTTTAGTACAGGATCTACAGGGTCTCACTACACAGATCGGATTCTAGTGATCCTCCTGTTTATAGCCTCCCAAGCACTGGGACTACAGGTACATACTACCAGGCCCAGCCTCAATCACTGTCTCATCATGCCCCGGGGGCAGGGCCAGCACAGCACACCGTGGATCAAACCCCAGTCCTGTGCCATTCACAGCACTGAGCAGCCATCACCGCTATTTAACTCCAGTGTTTTCAGAAGGCAGCCTTGTACCCACCTGCCCGTCACTCCTGCAGGCCAGCTCCAGGGATGCCCTGTCTGCTTCCTGGCTCTGTGGACTTGCCTATTCTAGAGCTCACGGAGACATGGGATCCTGCTGTTCAGCAGGTGTTCTCTCCTGTCTGATTTCTTCCCTGATGCGCAGGTTCCGGGTCACCTGTGCTGCGGTGTGTGTCAGAATTCCATTCCTTTTCCAGGCAGAACCACATCCACACAGGGAGCCACACTGCCCCGTCCTTGCCTTCATGGTTGGTGGGGAGTGTTTCATCGGCTGACAGTTGTGAACCAGGGTACTGCAAAATGTGCAGTACGCGAACAGGTGTTCATTTGAAATGTAATATTTTAGGACTTTCTAAATGAAGCTGCATTTTTATAATCAACGTTAGTGATTACCATATCATGAGACAAAGAATGATGGTATTCCTGGTAGCTCAGGCTTTGATGGTAATTATTAAGCAGAAATGGTTAGTTATAAGTTCCCTGGAATATTCAGCTGCCCTTGGTGTTTTAAACCTTATGAAGATAGTGGAGAATGATGGTTATGGTTGAACATTTCACAAGTTCTAAACACATGAACATTATGAATGCCTCCTCGATTGCCAGAAGAGCTACCCTTGTACCCCAGTGTCCAAGACAGTCAGAATTTCTAACTAGTTAGAAAATAGCACGCACAGTCATGCTCAGCTCCTACAGACATGACCTAAGTTCGGTGGCCTAGATCAGATTTAACAAGTATTTGAATAACTTTGTCCCCACAAAGCCTCACGCAGTTGTGGGATGGGGACTTCTAGAGTTTGAGACTAACTCATGATCCACTGGGATTATGGGTCTTGGTACTGCTAGGATTATGGGATGGGTGTGAGTGCTATACCCAGCCCAAGGCGACAGCCTGAATGTAACATAAGAGAGACAGGCTTTCTCTCAGTTGCCATTGTTGCTGCTCCTCCCTGGGCTCCTCTCGCCCTTTGCCGCCACCATGAATGGCTGCCCTCTGCCCTGTGCCCCTCGGCCTTGCAGCCAATCGAGTATGGACTGAAACCTCCAGTAACTGTGAGCTAAATAAACCTTTCCTTCCTTCATTTTGGGTGTCGGGTATTTGTCCCAGCAATGAGAGAAGAGTAACTGAGACAATAGCTTATCTTTCCAAGTAGAAACTTGAAATCATTCAATAATTTATTTTTGATTCAAGGATTCAGAATGATAGCTATTCATTCAAAGTTTTAAGGACATGCTGAATAAATTGGTAGAGAGTGGGTAATATATTTAATTTATTAACTTAATTATAAGTACTAATAAACACTAACTCTGACCTCATCTTCTGTTATGGGCCAGTTCCTTTGGTAGAGAAAACAGTGGTAGATTATCTCAGCCCTGGCTTGGATGTTGACCCAAGTGCTATGGTTATTTCATTCCTAGTTGTCCTTCTAGGTGTGTATGGACAAATCTTTAAACATCAGAACATTAAGTCATGTGCAGTACTTATTTAGTGAAGAAATTTATGCCCTTTCTGGGGTCCATAAAGGGTAAAATACTTTAATTAAAATAATATGTCATTGATTTGTCTCTATAAATATTAGAGAGGATACATTTAGAAGCTGAGTCACTGACCTTCCCCCTAGAAAAGGCTTTTAGTTGAAAAGACAATTTAAAAATTAAATACTTAAAATATACCCAACCTGTTTTTGTGTGTTAGTCAAGTCCTCAGCCATAAAGATACCTAGAAGAACGTACTTATACCATCTCTTCAAAAGCCACAGGTTCAGTGACGTTTGGGGGAAGTAAATACAAGTGGAGATACTGGTGCCTTCCAGCAGCAGGTTTCGGATGCCACCTCCCGGGACTGGAGTGATGTGTCACCCCAGAAGCCTAGGTGCAATATCTAAAGCTGCATATTTGGGTTATGCACGTGGGGGGTGTAGGCTGCTTGGGCAGCTGGGGGGCGTGAACACTTGCTGGGCCCTTGGCACCTAACGTCTATCTCCTTGACAACCCTCCCCGCTGGACCTCACACCAAAAGCAGCTAAGTAGGGAGACTCGAAACTCTCCTCAGCGCTCCCTCCCTCTTTCCTGTCTTGGAGTGAGATGACCCGTGGCCCACTGGATCCTGAATAGACCCAGAACCCAGGCCCGGCATGTGAGTGAGACCACCTAGGCTGCCGGCTCGTGAATAGACCCAGAGCCAGGCCCGGTGAGTGACGACCCAAGGCCCACCGGATCCTGAATCGACCCAGAGCCAGGCCCGGTGTGTAAGTGAGACCACCCGGGGCGTACTAGGCCATCATTCGACCCAGAGTGCAGCCCCAGTGTGCAAACCTTCAGCAGAACTCCCTAAAAAGAGGCTAGAGGCAAGACCCACCCAGATGATTCAGGAGCAGAACATCTTGCCAGAGAGAC
>NDGN011404136.1:0-17955 GCA_002564285.1 Tympanoctomys barrerae | reverse complement strand
TGAACTCAGGCCCTTGCGCTTGCCAGGCAAGTGCTTATTCCACTGAGCCATCTCCCCGACCCCTGTATTATGTTCCATTATATAGGATCACTTCTTTTTTAACCTCATTTGTCCCTTTTTAGGCAGCTGAACTAAATGTTCAGTTGTTATTAATGATTTTCAAGTGAGTTTTACAAATAGCTGTTTCAGTGAACACCTTTGTGCATAAGTCTTTGTCTAAATTAAATATTGGAGGACTCCACAGAAAATGAGTTCCTGAAAAAACAGTTTGGAGTTCAGTGATACAGTTTTGAAGCCCTGGAGGACTCCATTGTTGGTCTGGAGGCAAGCTCAGTTAATGTTCTTACTTCAGCGACCTAAAGGACTCACTTGTTATACTCAGTGATTTCTTCTGAAAAGCATATTAGTTAATGAATTTGTTAAGCAGGGATTGGTAACCCGATTGCTTGGTATTGTATATATTTGATTACTCAGGGGCTGATATTTTCTGTAGCATTTCAGCCATTTTTAAATGCCTGTAATTCTTCATGGAAAGCTTTTTTTTTTGAAAGCTTTCAAACACAAAACGTTTGCAAACACATTTTCTGTAGGCTTTTGGTATACTGTTGTTGGTCAAACATAAGCTGAATCCATATGTGATTCTAGAGTGTATTCTTAACCGCAGTTTGACTTCATATATTTTGCTGCAGTACTGTTACCAGATTTGGTTTCTAAGAGCTGCATGTTATTTGTTAGATGCACAGCATTGCCTTTCTAGAATCGTAAAACCTGAATTTTGAGGCACATCTGACCTCCAGATGTCCAGATCAAGAATTATGATCCTGCTTTTCTTCCTTTTGATGCATCTATTTGTGTCTTTGGGGTCTAAATATACATATTCTGTTGAGCAGCAGCAAACATCTGACAGATTTTTAAAGTAGCAAAAGTCCTGTGAAGATTTTCTAAAATAGACAAATATCCCTTGAAGAAAACATCTCCTAAAATGTGTAGGCCTTCAGGAAAAGAAGTACTAGCCTGACATTCTAACGTGGAATGGAATAAACTAAGGGTACCTGGGCACTCTGAGGTTTCATTTACTCTGGGCAGCTCTATGGATGAATGCCCATTGTAATGGAACCTCGATGGGCAGACAGAGAGGCTGGGCTGCATTTCTTCCTTCCTCTGCCAGTTACTGACACAGCTCTCTTTGTAGGAGAAGGAAACTGGATCTACCCAAGGGACGTTTTGCAGGGTGGGATGGGTGGAGCCCATACCTTGCCTTGAGAATCCTTTTGCCAAATGGGTTGAACTCAGGGGACCTCTTTTTCCATTCCCATTTACAGTTCCCCAAGGCCCTTGGCTTGTCTTTCCTCCTTTCGCACTGTCCCAGGATGCCAGAAAATGACAGTTTGCCAGCCTGGAGTTTCCTGTTTTCTGTGTCACCTACCTGCCCTCCCCTACATGTCTGCTTCAGGCTTTCCTTGCATGGTCCTGTGTGCAGCTGCATTCCACAAATAAAAATGCCTACTTATTATAACAAGTAAGCGAGTACTGCCTTGTTGGTGATATGGAGAAGACAGGATCATGCTGCTTCCTGGGGTTATTGTCACAGTCACATGAGATAAAACAAGTGAGTGCTTGCTATACGTGGTAAGTGCCGACAAAGTATATAATTATTATTTGTTCTTAAGCAGACACATTTTCGAGCTGAAGGATGAGGAACCGCCTAGCTGCTCCAGATATTTCCTTTCCGGTCCTCTGCCACTACCTGTGGCAGCTCCTGTCTCTGTAGCTCTTGAGAACTGGGTGATGTGGAAAGGGCAGAGTGAGCATTGAGGGAGCTGCATTGGGCAGCACCCCAAGACCTAGGCAAGTGGAGAAAGGGCCGGGGGAGGAAATGGATTTGTGGGGCAGAACATTGGCTATCAAAATCAGGTATAGAAGGACAGGAAGAAGAAAGAAGGAGGCCCTGGCTTGATCAAAGTAGAATATGACACTCTTAGAGCAACTTTGAAAGATTCAGCATTTGGTTTATTCTGGCCAGCCCATCTGTAGGTGTAGTCACAGAATTGTGGCACTGCCTAGGATGTGGTCCTCAAATCATTGTGCATTTTGGTTCTCTGGGGTCTGACTGACTCATGGTGACTGCTACGGTGAAGCAGCCTCTGGTGAAGCAAAAGCAGAGTGCTGTAGTGTTAGGCCTGGAAAGGACTTGATGGCGTCAAAGCCCACTCAGCAGGTGAGGAAACTGTGACCTAGCAACCCTCTTGACTCCTGGTAGGACTTGGCCTTTGTCTTCAAGTTGCCTCTCCTTTGAAGTGCACCCAGCTTTTCTGCTTTTGCAAGTTTCCTTGATCTTCACACTCAGGGGTCTGGTGTCGTAGCTCTTTGGATTCCAAATGGAGCAGGACATGAGGAGAAGAATGATTTTGGCTGATCCCTGGCCAGCTGGTGAGTTCAAAGGGGACTTTGATGGTCAGCTTGTAATGAATGTCTTTCTGTTGCAGATGGAGAAATGAGCCCCAAAAGGTTCAAGGGCTTGTGGAGTCAGGTGTGGCTTAGCAGGTGAGGAGCCAGCCATTAGGGGCAACTCTGTGCCTTGTGCTTGGGGCTGAGCAGAGTAGATACTGGAGACTGGAGGGAGGAAGCCAGAGCTAGGATCAGGTACCGTAGCTCTCGGCCCGAGGCTTTTTCTTTACACTAAAGTGAAGTTACTCTTTCCACTCTTCGCCCCCAATCTTAGCTATGAGCTCCATCCTTTCCTCTGAAGGCTCTCTTATCTGCCAGCGTTCATGGGCCTTATTGTTCTGAAGGCAGAAAATTTGCCCACAGGGAAAAAAGAGAATTGTTAAGACAAATAAACAAGTGCTGCCTTATTGTGACTATTGAGAGGAAGTCTTAGGGAACTTTTTCAGTCCAGAGACTTTTAAAACCCAGGTTCACTGATGTAGCTCTTTGTAGAGCAAAACTGAATTGAATTGTTTCCATAGTCAGAGCATCAAATGCATCTATGAATTATGTGTAAGTCCTATTTTTAACACCAAAGTAGTTTATCACATTCTAAACTATTTGTTTCACAGGTACTTTAATTCATTTTTTGTTGCTACAATACAGTACAATACTCTAGACTGATTAATTTAAAAATACTAGGGCCGGGGAGATAGCTCAATAGAATAAGCACTTGCCTGGCAAGCTCAGCGTCCTGAGTTCAATACCTGGTACTGCAAAAAACAAAACAAAACAAAACAAACTAGAAGCACATTTATTCATGGTTCCAGAGACTGGGATGTCCAAGAGAATGGTGTTGGCAGCTTTGTGACATTGTAATGTGACATTAGGATGTCACATAGACAGCATGGTGTCCCAGCTGAGGTTTCTTACTGTTTCGTTTTTTTGTGTGTGTGGTGCTGGCAATCCAGCCTAGGGCTCATGTGTGTGGGCCGGGTGCTCTAATGCTGAGCTACAACCCCCTCCAATTTTTCTTCCTCTTCTTACAAAGCCACTAATGTCATCATGGTTGCCTTACCCTCATGAGGTCATTGAATCCCAGCTATCTCTTCCAAAGAGCTGCCTCCATGCAGCATTAACATTCAGATTTGGGGATCAAGTTTCCAACTGGTGGACTTTGGGAGACACATTGAAACCATAACCACACATTAATGATAGAATGTCCCTAGCACCTCAGCAAGCATGTATGGCACTTGGCCAGAGTGCCTAACCCAGGGCTGGGGGTGGGTCATGGGTGGAAAAACAAGAATCTAATACAGGTTAGGCAAGCTTTCTGAAGAAGACCAGCTTAAATTTATACATGCAGAGCTATAGTAGTTAGCCAGGTACAAAGAACTAGTTGTCAAGAGGGAGAGACTGGGATATCGAAGAGATGGCATGTAGTTGGGATGTGGGCTGAGTGTGTCCCTAGGGGTGCATGTGTTGAAATTTCACCTCTGTGGGGGTATTGAAGGGTAGAAGCTTCATCCAACAGTGGCGTTTAGAGGTGGGGCTTTGGGGAAGCGATTAGGATCATATAAGGTCATCAGGGTGGAGGCTTTATGATTAAATACTGAATGCTTCATGCAAAGAGGAGGAGAAATGTGAGGATGTGCATACACATGCTTGTGTACTCCTCCTGGCAAGTGATGCCCTGTGCCTTCTTGGAACTCACAAGAAGCCGTCACCAGGTGCAGGCCTTGAAACTCTCAAACCATGAACTAAGTAAGCCTCCGTTTCCTTTCAGAGTTACCCATTCTGTGTTGTTGGCAGCAGAGAACTAAACTCCTAAGCACAGAAAGCTGCAGCAGTGGTCCCCGAACCTGAGTGTGCAGGAGCCCTGCTGGAGCCAGGCAAGGCCCAGGTCACAGACCCTACACAGAGAGGCTGAGCTCTAGGTCTGTGGTGGGCTGGAGAGTTTGCTTTTCCCTCCTGTTTCCAGGTGCTGCTCGCCAAGTAGCACAGAGCTGGGCACGGAGGTGGAAGGAGGAAATGGGTTTTATCCTGCTAGCCCGGGTTTCCTGCAGCTTCTTGGGCCATCCTTACCCAGTCCTTTACTCATACTTCACGCCAAGGTTAAGGGTGACATGTCCTGGAAATACTTCTGTTGTGCTTCATGGACTGTCGCCTCCTGTGAATGCACATGTTGGGTCTATGAATACATGCTGTGTCTGTTTTGTGTAGTGTAACCCTTCATTGCATGCATGTGTGTGCACTGTGTGTATTTGTCTAACTAGGGGCAGCAGTGCTGAGGAGATAGCTCAGTGGCATAAGCACCTGCCTAGCAAGTGCAAGGTCCTGAGTTTGATCCCGGGTGCCGGGGCGGGGCGGGTGGGGGATTAGCTAGGGACAGCTGAGATATGAGGTTGATTGCTTGCTCAAATTTAAGCTCTGCAGCCACTGTGAGGGGTAAGTGGTTGTATTATCTGTGTTTTAGAATTGAGGAAACTGAGACAGAAGAGAACAAAGATGAGCAGAAGTGAGATTTCTTGCTCAACTCCCAGTGAGGAAGCCGAAGCTACTTGGGTGATCTCAGATCTGTGCTGTGTCACTGGTGGAAGCCATGTCTTAGATTTACTTGGTCGCACTTTTTCATTGTAGTTCCATCCACCTGTGGAGCAAGCCGGCATCTTAATGAATTGAACATGGATTGTTGTTCTCAGTGAATTGGGCGGTTATCTGAAGAATTCATCAGGCGTCATCCACTTGCTTTTAGAGTAAATATTTAAAGGGGATGATTCCATTTATATGTCATTAGATTTAGAAAGGCTTTGTTGAAAATTTGGGCATAGCAGATAGAGATAGGAGGGATAAATGGCTTTCAATTCCTAAAAAGAGAAATTAGACACTTGCCACTGACCTTAGCCAGGTAAGTTTATCTGAGAGGCTAAAGATTTATAAAGAACCTGTCTATAACATGTCACATGATAGGTAGAGCTAAAAGCAAACCCAACAATAAACTCTTTCAGGACTGGTACCATGCCAAGCCTTCTTCACCTATATGTGTACACACACACACACACACACACACACACACACACACACACACACTCTTGGTTTTCTGCGATTCCTTTAAAGGGCGGACCATTTGGAGAGTTCATTAGTTCTTCCATCTTACACTATAACTTGGGCACACTAATTTTCCGTCTGTAATGGGCTTGTTAGCTGCAAGGCTGTAACACAGTTGTGTGAATTACCCACCTTCTACAAAGTGGCAGGCGAGAATTCTACCACTGAGCCACCAATGCCAGGCGCGTTCTACGGAGTGGCAGGCTGGGTTCTGGGCCTGGGCACGGCGGCAGGTGGCTGCTGGGCAGCATTCCTTTACTTTTCTTGTAGTCTGTGCCCTGTACTTGCGTGCATCCGGGCTTTTATTGCTTCCTTGGCTGGGCTCTTTCCCTTGTCTCCTTCTGTTAAGGACACACCACGACACAACCACGGAACTGGAACCGTGGGCCTTGGCCAGTGCTGCCAGCTGAGTGGTACAGCCAGGTTTTGAGGGGGAACTTACTTCACAGGCCCACTTTCCAAATTGGTACCTTTCATTAGGCTTGCAGGCAAAACTTGTAGATATTTCTTACCTATGGTGTGCAGTCAATTTAAAAATAAAGTTTTCCTTATTTGCGATTAGGCTAGGTATTGTGTAGTTATGTCAGCTGAAAAACAAATTTAGTTTCCATCCTGCACAGAGGGAGCTGGCAGCAGAGCAGAGTATGTGGGGACAGGAGTCTTCAGTGAAAGCTGTGTGAAGGGAGACTCTTGGAGGCTCAGCTGTAGAGCACCTGACGTAGTTAGCTTTGTTTTGCAGGCAGTGTGCATGGAGGATGGGCTGAGTGGGAGGAGAGAGGACTGGAAGAGACCGCAGGCACTGTCCTGTGACAGGAGCCCTGGGGCGCTGAGCTGCTAGGGGCCTGAGTCGCCCACTGGGCCTCCTTTGACCAGAGGAGGGAGGGAGAAAAGGCCAGAGGGGGAGGGGGAAGGGAGAGAGAGAGAGAGAAACAAACAAGTAATACTTGTTCTGTATACATTGTTGTAGGATTAAATGAGTAATATAGTTCATTGTAAGTAACACAAATATGAACAATTCAATATAATAAGTCTCATGCAATTCAAGATATGTAGATAGAAACAGTTTTCAGCTTAAGGGGTGCCAGGACCTGAGACCCAGGAAGTGAGTGCAGTGTTTATGGTCTAATTAATGGTATGAAAGCCAAGAATGTTCATTAATGGTAAAAGTTAGCTAATTATGTATTTGTCTTCCGTTGGAGCAAATCCTTCGAAATTATACAAAATTTGTGTGACTACTGGGTTCTGAACTATTAAGCCTCTCTCTCTCTCTCTCTCTCTCTCTCTCTCTCTCTGTATTGGGTATTACACCTATGCACTGTGTGCCTTTGCACTGCGTCTGCAGCCCCTTTTAAGTTTTTCTTTAGAGACAGGCCTTTGTTAAGTAAGTTGCCAGGCTGAGCTGGAACTTGAGATCCTCCTGCCTCAGCCTTCCACAGTGCTGAGGTTATAACTCTCAGCCTTACTGAGGTTACTGCTCTAAGCCTTTGTTTTTAAAAACCTATAGGACATTTTCCTTTTATAGCCCAATTGTCGGCTAGGTCCACTCCTTCAGGAGCTGGAGAGCTGTCCGTGTTACAGTGGTCAGTGTCTGCAAATAGAACCTGCGATGAGCCTGGGAATGATCTATGAATCCCTGTGGGCTCTAGGCTCCATTTCTGTCCTCTGGGGCAGATTTCTTAGTCCCTCAGTGTCTTAGAGACTGTGATTGAATAGCTTTTGGGTGAAGAGATGTAACCAGTGTGAAAGCCATGGACCTTGATTCTTCCATGTGATGAAATAGTCATTACACAGAGCGTGGCCCTGGCCCCTCAGGATGGATAGGAATGGGAGCAGACGTGGCACAGGAAAGAAAATGCTTTTGCTTGACCCATGTGATAGAATGATTGACCTTTTCATGCTAGTTCCATGCAGCACCTTGAAGTATTAATAAGGAAAGACTCTTGATTTTTTTTGTCAGTGTGGTGTAATAAAAATGTTATGTTTTGCCTCTGTCTCTCATATTGGGTGTAGAACTCCTACAATCCATAGAGTTTATTATCTAGTAGGTGTGTCTTGTTCTTTATAATGAGCCTATCTAGGCTGTACTTAAGTGTATGTCATTGAGGCGACTCTTGGTGGGGCTCCCAGGTAGCTTTGGGAGGGGACTGGTTGCTTAGTAACCAACAGTGTGACTATAGGATAGGAGCTTCTCTGGGGCCTCTGACCTGGGGGACGCTGGGCTCAGACACTAGCTGTCAGAGGCTTAGTCACTCTGACCTGTGTGACAGAGCATCATGAAAACTCTGAAACTCAGAGACTGCGGGATTGTCAGGGTGGTCATTGTAGGATGTGCTGGGAGGTGGTGCGTCCAGGTGGAAGTATTGTCCGGCTTCCTCCACACTTTGCCCTTCTTTTACCCCATGCATCTCTGCTATTTAGCCACTACAAAGTTGTATGTTTTATATTAAATCTGTGCTTATAAACATAGTGTATTCCTGACTTCTATGAGTCTTTCTAGTGATTATTCAAAGTGAGGGCGAATCATGGGAAGCCCACAGATTTGCGTCAGCTAGGTTGTCCCAGACACCCGGTTTGTAGTGGTCATCTGTGTGACCCAGCCCTGGGTGAGTCCACACTTAGCTCTAGGGAGTTAGTGTCAGAATTGGATTGAACTGCAGGACAGGCAGTAGGTGTTAGAGAAATGAAGCCATTGGGTTTTTGTCATTGGGAAAAACTAACTCATGATTTTTGAAATATTGTGCCTGGAGTAATCTATGAAATTATACTTGTTTTCTATTTATAAAAAAGCTCAAGAACATTTTAAAAAATCAATAATAAGAAGAAAGGATCAGGCTAGTGCCTTACTGTCTTGTGTGTTTATATTGTTTTATAGTATAATAAAGTAAATGTCATAAAATTATATGGTTTTCTTTGTCTCCTGATTCCTGTGGTATGGACCAAAGGTTGCATAATACCGGTCTTCAGTGAGTGAAACTGTCTTGTCTGTTAATATATTTTGGATTGTAATTTTAGGCATTCCCCTTACAAAGAGGTTTTCAGTACCGTATCCTGGTGTATCTACAGTTATACTGTTACTAGTAGGGTGAATTGTGTAATATTGCAGTTACTCAACTAGTTTTGACCTACAGCAATGACAGTTTCTCAACCTAATAGGACTGAAGACTATTTATTGACTTTGTTATCTGTTATCTATAATAAATCCCAACTGTACTGATTAATACTAAGCTATTTTTGACAATTTAAAAAGTGGAAAAATACATCACTTACAAGTTACACTCACCAAAGATAAATACTGGCTTTATTTGGAAGGTGCTGTGTAACAGGCTACTTTTTCTAATGTGTAGATCACCCTGTGTTTTCAGAAAATATTTTTGTGACTGTTCTGTGTTCAATTAAAAGAAGGGAAAATGTGAAAATACAAAGCATGCTGTAAATAAATAAAATAAAAATAATTCTAATCCTACCGCTCAAAGATAATTACTGTAAATATTTTGGTATCTTGTTTTCCTTATAAAAATTGGTGTCATAATATTATTAAATATTGCTTTGCATGTGTTTTTTCACTTACCTTTCTTTAACAGTTGTAGCTATTTTGGACAAAGTGCGATACGATAAATCTCTTATAAATTGTTTTTATTTTAAAAATCAAAGGGAAGTTTAGGATTTCTGAGAAGTAAAGCTGTTTGCAGAGTTACATGCAGATTGGGCATTTAAATTTTGCTTATAAATGATAGCAGAATTTTTTAGTAAGAGAATTAAGGTTTTTTATTTTTATTTTTCAATTTTTTACTAAAAATGGATTTTGGGGGGAAGATGTAAATTTTAAGTATGCTCTCTTTTCCTGTTAGATAATTTGCTAGGAAGCCATTCTGGCCCTGCAGATTCATTATTGGCTGGGTTGTATAATGGCTGTAGACTCTCCTTGAGGCTTTCCCAAGTACTCAAGCCCCACATTCCCTACAGTATAGAGGCGCTGTGGATAATTGGATTCTGTGGAATTTTAGTGGCTGTGACAATCAGGTGTGGGGCTCTGGGGCTCTGGGGCTCTGGAGCTAGCTGCCTGGATAACAATCTGACCTTTGTTACTTGCTGTGTGCCTGGTGTAAGTTACTTGGTCTCTCTGTGAATAATTTTTACACGTGTAAAATGGGATTGAAAATAATAGTGAAGCAAGGAAATAGGGAAAAGTTAGGCAGCTAGGGCATTGGTCCTGAATAGTTAACCTAAAGTAAACCAAAAGCCCAGGCTTAAATACCAGGTGGGTGGCATAGTAAACTTAAGTAAACCTAGGGCTCAAAGGAACTCAAGAGTGAAAAAACAGGTCCCTAAACAAATGGGAGAGACTGGGGGAAGTGGAATGCAAATGAAGCAGCCTGCCTTGCGGATGCCTAGAGTCCACCTGCAGCCCGCAGAGTCCCTGCTCTGTCACTCTCACTGGCTCCCCACACTAAAAACTGCCAAAGGACTTAAACATGTACAGGGGTCTGCCTTATGGAACCCCTCCCCACCTGGCCGAGAGCTTCCCTTTCATTCCTTCAGATAAACACGCGATTGGCCATTCCCCACAGCTTGCAGCTGGCTGCCTTGGCTTAGTTGCCTCCAAACAAGGACCCGAGAGCCAGAGGGAGGTAGTTACAATAGACCTGTTCTAAGGGTTAAATGAGTGACCATCTAGAACGTCCTTGGAGTAGTAATTAACTGTGCAAGTGGGCATCAGTGTGTGACTGTTGCTCATAATATTTTTTCCTGTCTAGATGATTACCGCTTTCATAATTGTTTGGGTTTCAAATTCATGACGTTCATTTTTGCACCTTACTTACAGTCAGCTTCTCTGTGTCCCTACAAGGGTTTTCTTTATTGCTCCTGCTTAATCTTCTCCACTTCACCCTTCCTGACACTCTATTTACTTCCTCTCCTTTTCCCTCTTGTGCTCTGTACTGTCTCCAGAGCAGTCATGGGGATTTTACACCAGGGACTTCAGCAAGGAAAGGACCTTGAGGCTCTCCGGTCCTTCACCTTCACTTCCTAGTTCCTAGTTCTCAGAAGCCAGACCACGTGTCTGTCATGCCAGACCGCTGCCTGGCTCAACCTGTGACTAACTGGAAAACCCTCCATGTAGGAAGGACTTTTGTAGTTTTCTGCTTAATCATTATTGGCTTCCTGTTCCTGGAAGGACGTGAAGCTGTGGGCTGGCGTGTGGGAATGGGGGGCTCACCACTGAGGCTCTGGTTCTGCCTGCAGTGCCTCACCTTGAGGGCTCAGGCATTCTGCGTGCTGCTGCCGCCTGTCCGGCTCCTGTGGACCACGGTCTCTTCCTGTGTATTTGGCTCAGGGTCCCCAGCTGAGCGGAGAGCTTCATGTGGGCTGCAGCCGCTTTACACTGACCCTGATCATTATCACAGCCATCACTGAGCATCTACGCTCTGCCGAGCACTTGGGTGAACCCAGTTACTCTCATTTGATACTCAGCAACAGTTCACTTAATAGATGGGGAAACGGGCACAGAGAGGTTCATCAACCAGCCGTGGGTCGCACAGCCAGGATGCAAGTTGAACACAGTACAGCTGAGAAACAGCTGGCCGCTGCCTTGGCTTAGTCTGGGCCCTGCCTGCTGCTGCAGACTCAGTTCAGATTTCAGCCCAGCCATTCCCCTGTCACATGAGTGACTGTTCTTTCCAGGTCTAAGACGGGTTTAATAATAATCCCTATTCAAACTGGTGGAGATTTAAAAAATAGATGATGAGCCGGGTGTGGTGGGCAAACCTGTTGTCCCAGCACTGTGGGAGGCTGAGGCAAGAGGAGTGCAAGTTGGAGCCCAGTCTGGTCAATGTCACAATTTAATGAGACCCTGTCACTAAATAAACAAACAAAGTTTTGCAAGGGCTGAGGATGTAGGTCAGTGCACAGGTCCTGAGCTCCATCCCCAGTGCTGATGGCAGCACGCATCCAGTAAAGTTCAGATGCTCTTAGCAGATGACGGTGGAGTAGTTGAGTGTTTCGGAGGCCCAGGACATGGAAATCAAAGCCCCTCAGCGCTCCACGGGATCCATCACTGTCTGCCTGTCCTGTGGTCCCCTGGGGGCCCTGGCCCCAGCTTCCCTCTGCAGCCCTTCTCAGTTCAGCTCTGCTCCTTCCTCCTTTTCCCACGTGGTTGCCTGGGCTCTGGAAATGGTTTGGCAGCTTCCCAGGCCTGCAGCGCACCCCAGGGCTGGATCTTCCACACTAGCTCACTAAGTTCCTGGGGATCTGCTCATTCCTGAAGCAGCACCTGCTGGCCTGCTGCTTCTGCTTGTACTGGAAACAGCTCATCTGGGCCTGTCCTCTGCTTCCTGTTTGATAGTTTTGTTCTGGCACTTGCTTCTTGCCCTTCCTTCCATAGTTTAAATAATTTCTAACTGAGTCCTTGTGTGGCCTCTTGCAAGGAATGTACACAGACAGATCTGTTGTAAATTGCAGACTTCTGGAAACTGGGCAGTGGCCTTTGGTGTGGTTACTTAAGGTTGGAGTTAATGTCCCTTTAGGAATCTGGCAGATGGAAATGAGATGGAGTCCTATGAAACATGAGCCAAGGGCCAGTTCCCAGAGCTGAGTTTAGGCTTGGGTTGCTACTGGTGGCCTTCTTTTGAGTCTGTACAAACTGGATGCTTCTATGGGTTTGTGGAGCGCAGCAGCATAAGGTGTGGAGCACTACAGGCCGTGTGGAGCACCGCCATCTTTCTAAATGGGCCTGCCCGACAGGTGTGTGTCTGGGCTGTGTCCTGTGGCCAGCTCCCAAGGAGAATTTACTCATTTATGTTTTGAGGAGTGGTTGTTATTTGGCAGGTTGGGTGTAAGTTCACTGGATATTCTATCTTACCCAATAGGAGCTTAGCAAAACCACTCATCAACTTAGAGTGACAGTGGACACTCCATCAATGACCGAGGAGTCCTCTCTCTGCTCCCACAGGTGCCATGTTGTTTTAGGTGTCGAGGGTGCCCTTGGGGGTCGGGGTTAGAGGTACCAGGATAGGACACCCTTCCCTGCACTTGTGGACACAGAGCCTTTGGATTTGAATCAGTTTTCCTTTGAGCTCCATGTCCCATTTGTCCTTGCTGACTGTGACCACAGTGTAGCTGAGTGGTATCCTTTTGTCATTAGTGGCTGGAAAGATGTCAGTAGGTCTGAGTTATAGTTTTTCTGCAGGAGTTCTCGGTCTCTTCCCAGGAGAGCAGTGTCATGTTAGGCCTCTGGTTTATTTACAGCATGAGGGCATCATCGGACATCCTTGGTCTTAGGGGCCTTAAGTAAGCTGAGTGTGACGGTGCACTGAAAAGCATGATGTTATCTGGATGGGAAACTTTATATTTTACACAGTGTGTCTGTAATGTGTATGACTGAAAACTTTTTTCTTTTCCCTCCTTTTTTATCTCCTTTCTTCCTGCTAGCCTCCTTTTTTACTTCCCTCTCTCCTCCTTTCTTCCCTCCTTCTCTCACTTCCTCCTTCCTTCTCTCCCTCCCTCCCTTCCTTCCTAAGAGATTTTCAGATTCCATGTAATTCACACTGCTAGTACAACTATCATAACTTCCAAGTGCAGTGGTTTGTGAGCAATAATGCAAACGCACGTATGTGAATGAGATACCTTTTGGTAGCTAGAAAAAGTGTCTTCCTTTATTGTCTACATGACAGTTACAGAAGTGTGAAATGTATTTTATTATTTTTTTAAAAATCATGTGTTTATTTATTACAGCGTCTTACTATGCAGCTCAGACTCATAGTGATCCCCCCATCTCAGCCTCCCCAGTGCAGGGATTACAGGCGTGCTTCCCCACGTCACATCTCCACGGCCAGCTCAGCACGCTGGGGGCAGGGCTGGTGTGACCCGTCATGCCCAGGATGGAGTCCTGGTCCCTGCACTTGCCTAAGCAGGCGCTTAGTCTGCTGAACTGTCTTGCTAGCCCAGTGTTCTAAGAATTCCATTTGTTCCTTGAATGATCGTAGTTTACAATTGGAAGGGTACACATGATTCTTCAGTAAGAGTCTCCATGCTTGTCCTGTGGCCACACAGCCCCTTTGAAAAGTCAGTCAGGGCCACTAAAGCTATAAAAATCTTGGAGTTGATCACATTGAAAAGAGCAGAAGGAGGAGAGGCAGAGGAAAGGAGCAGGAGTAGAAAACACATTGGCAGAGGGATTTTCAGGCCCTGGAGTCCTTTGGGTTTTGTTCTTCCTTACAACCCTTAGAAGACTCCATTTCTGTCCCTGCCCCTTGGGGTATGCCTGGGACCCCTCAGCTTTCTTTTCCTCAGAAAAAAGATTATAGCTTCCTGGCCTAGTCCCAGAGCAAAATTGATGAGTTGCCCTTCTCCCAGACTGGGTCAGGCCTAGTCAGATGAGCATTCTGTTGTCTCCTCAATGCAAACCATTGTTTGAGGCAGCGGGAAGATGCCAGAAGCAGAAGTTGAAATCCTTGCCTCTCCCTTCCCCAGGAGCAGCTTGAGGTGGTTGGCTGTAGCTGTTGTGTGTGTTCAGCCCTCGGTGCCCCCTCAGGATCTGTGTTCAGTGTGGGAATTTGTGGCCCTAAGAAATGACTCCCAAGCCAGGTGTTAGGTGCACACCTGTACTCACAGCTCTTCGGGAGATGAAGTAGGAGCATTGGATGTTTGAAGGCAGCCTGGAAAACTTAAGGAGATCCTTTATCAAAATAAGAAAGTGAAAAATGGACTAAGGATATAGGTTGGGGTGGAGCACTTTCCCAGCATGAGGGAGATTCTAGTTTCAACCCATAGCACATCCTCCATCAAACACAAGAAACAAAACACTCATTGATAAATCCCAGGTAGAGTTTGGGAAGTCCCTAAAAAGGTAGGGACTTTCTGTGACTCTACAAAGTAAGTATTCCTCCTTTAGCTTAAATTGAAATTCAGGATGGTAAATATTTACATTTCATCTTTTTAGAAGTTTCTGTGTACTGACATCACTTTTGTCTGAGTCCTTTGTTCTGGGAGCAGCCGGAGGTTTGGGACGATTTTCATGTTTCCCAACCTCCCGGCTGTCAGGGATGTTTGTTCCTTTTATGTCCAGAAAAATTTGGTCTTGTATTCAGTGCTCTCTCTTCCTGGATGGTCGTCATTACTTCCCACCACAGCCTGTGTATTTCCACAAGGAAATCCCATCTCAACGTGCAGGTGCACCCCGAACAATCCTTTTGACTGATGGGGTTGGAAATATAATTGTGTTTTTCCACTTAAAAATGGTTGTCATTAATAGTGATAATTTCTCAAGGGTCCCCAGAGCCATGTGATTCTGTATGTGGGGATTCTGACACTGGGATTCCTGGTTTCTGTGAATTTTACTGGGGAGTTGTGTTGCGTCCCTCTATTTCGAAAGTGGATTTCAATGCCCTAAGTCAGACTTCGGTACTCATGTGTCATGGTAGTATTTTGAGAACTTGGACAAAATAAAGAGCAATGAGATTGTGTGCGTGCAGTTGGGGTGGTGGGATTTTGTGTCTCTGGTGGATGGGCTTCGCTGTTATACACTGTCTGGGGTCTCCCCTGCCCCTACCCTGTCTTGGCTGCATTGGCAGGGAAGGCGGGACTGCTGTAGCTGTTTACTGGGGAGTCTGTTAGAGGCTGGTGCAGCTGTTGAACTGCAGAGTTTAGCGCTTATTTACATACTGACTCCTTTGTCCTCCCATCCCCATATAAGCTCATTCAGTCTCCCCATCCATTTTCAGCTTCCCAAGTTTGGGGAAAGGTGTGACTCCATGACTGACCCTTGTGGGCACTGCTTGAGAGGCTGTGACTTTAGTTGTTTCCATAGCTACAGTACAAACTTTGGAGGTTTTCTACTGTAGAATGTTCTTTGCTTCTGCTTTTATTAGAGTATGCAATTGATTTGGGCATAAATGTGGTGTTTTGTACTAGCCAAGAAGCCCTAGCACCACGAGGTAGGCTGGAGAGGTCCTATGCCCTTGTTACCAACACAGCCCTGAAACCTCTACTGAGGCTCTTACTGGTGTTTGACCGCGCAAACCTGAGTAGGTGCCGTGCCTTCCCAGAGCCTCCTTTTTTGCGTCTCTGAAATAACAGCATCTGCCTTACTGTGCTGTGCGATGCAGAGTCTAAACTCTATATAACTCATTCCCAACCTGAGGTTTAACTGAGTCTGGTAATATCTATGCAGCAAGCCAAGTGGAATCGAGACTGCAGATCTCCATACATCAGGACAGGACAGGTTTTGCTGCCAAATGAGCCTGTCAGGGCTTATTTTGCTGTGAAAGGAGCTGTAAGAGAGTTGGTGGGTGGACTTGTGGGTGTGGAGGGTGGGCCTGGGTCTTCACATCTAATAGTGTGAACGCAGAGTGACCTGTGTGCAGGGCGACAGGAGATTGAGGAGTTAGGAGCTTCTGTGAGCTGTGACGGATATGGGCTCTTGTTCGTAGGTTTTATGATGAGTCACCGAGTAGGCGGCTTGTTCACTGTCACAGAGGTAGTTAGTGGTAAAGGTGGACAAAGAAAAACCCTTTAGAGAAATGGATGTCTAGCCATCTCAGAAATCCAGCACAACAGTGGACTGTTCATGGTTATTGTGATTTAAATGTTAGCTTTTAAAAAGTGTGTATACATAGAAGTGTTTTCAAAGCTGATTTTCAACCAAGCTTGGCATGCGTTGTCTCCTTACCAGCCAGGTCTCCTTCCCATCAACTGCATTGGGTCTCTGCTGGGAAACCCTAGCTTCTGAGAATGCACACCCTTCCCTGATAAGAGGGCCAGAGTCGCTCTCGGAGCTATCAGGGTGCTCTTGGCCTTGGTTGGCACAAAGATACTTGGGAAAGGTTCCAAGGGCCTCCTCATGTGTAGTCTCTGGTGACTGCCATTGTCTTCACGGTTGGCAGCCTTCACCCTCTGCCCACTGAGCTTGAGGAATGCCACTTCTGTGCCACCCGGTCTCAGTTGCTCTAAATAAGGTGATTTGGAAATGTAACTAGAAAATTGCTTTCAACTTGTTTAAGTTAATTGCATCCCTCATACCTCTTCTTTACTTTCCTGTTGTCTTCTCTCTTTTTTTATCTTATGTTTTCATTTGGAATTTTCTCATCATCTCAGCAAAGCACACATACAATGATAGTGCTAAAGATTATCCAAATCCCCAAGATATTTTTAAAAATGTATTTAGTACAGCATCTATAGGGTCTCACTACACAGATCAGACTCATAGTGATCCTCCTGGTTTCAGCCTCCTAAGTGCTGGGATTACAGGCATGCACCACCATGCCCAGTCTCAGTCACCATCTCAGCATGCCCTAGGGGTGGGGCTGGCATGGAATGCCAGGGATTGAACCCCCAAATCCCCAATAATTTCGATAAACACTGGCCTTTGCTGGATGTCATTTAATGCTGTGGAAGGGCATCCTGCTCATCTGTCGGAGCTGACAGCAGCCCAAGTGGCTCTTGCTTTGCCCTAGTGATTCTCACACTGAGGTGGTGGGTTTGTTCTTGGAGAGGCAGCTGGGCTGTGGGGACCCAGGTATGCCACTTGTAGGGTGAGCTGGGACTTGGGACTTGGGATTGGTGATTGAGGACACATTTACAGTTACTCAGTTCATAAACTGCTTTGGAGTCTAATAGGGAATACCATGTTTCTACACATACCGAGTTTCTTAATGGACTACTTGGAACCTGTGATTTTGAAGTGTGGTGAGCCTGTTACCTAAACTGAGTTGTGAAATATGAAAGAACAGGCCAGCACTCGGCACTTCAAGGGGCAAGTGGCTAAACAGCGAGATGTTGTTGCAAAAAGGAATTACAGTATTCTTTAGGCAGGTGTTGGTGGTTGAATGGGATACTCTTATAAACCTGTTTATGTAGACACTAAGGCTGGTAAGTGAGTGGGATCTGTTCTACCTGGTCTGAAACCAGGTACTGCCACTTAGCAGTCAAGTGACTGTGGGAGCCTCGCCTGACCTTCCCGTGCCTCCATTTCCCCATCTATAATGTGAGGATAGTGCTGGCGAGCGTTTTATAAGCTTTATCCTAAAGGTTTAACGCTTAGCTCGCTGCTGCCTCATATAATTGTGATAATAGTTCTTTTCAGTAGTGACACTGGTGTAACAGTGTCGGACTTCCAGCCCTTCTGGACTCTTCTTAGTCTAAACAGTTAACTTCCTCGTGTTATCCCTGCTCACTTCCACACTGATTCTGTTGCCGCCCCCCCCCCTCCTGGGCTTGCAGGCTGTGTTGTCTCCCTCCCCCCACACACACAGGTTGGCACAGTTAGAGGTGTGGCGTGTGTGATTCAGCTGTGTGCACTGTGCGCTCTCTCCGTGGGCTCCTCTCCTTCCTCTGGTCTCTTTGCCAAGCCTGTGTGCTCCTCAAGCCCCCCTTCTCCTCCCTGGGCCGTGGCTCTCAGTCACTTTCAGATACAACAGAAACTGGAGG
>NDGN011404135.1:0-11907 GCA_002564285.1 Tympanoctomys barrerae | reverse complement strand
GTCTCACTGCTAGATCGGACTCATAGTGATTCACCTGTTTACAGCCTCCCAAGAGCTGGGATTGCAGGGGCACACAACCACACCAGTCTCAATTGCCATCTCAGTGAGCCCCGGGGGCGGAGCTGGCATGGTAGGCCCGGGGGTCAAACCCCTGTCCCCTGTGCCTGCTTGAAGGTGCTTTAATCTGCTGAGCTATTTGGCTGGCCCTACATCAGTTCTTCAAATACTTGAACATAAAAAAAAAAATTCTTTATTGCAGTGTATTTTCTTGGCAAACAAATATCTTTGTAAGTACAAAATATGGGAGGGAAAAATTAGGGACAAAAATAATATAAACCACTGAGCAATGTAGAGCCAGACTCTGTGAAGACAGGATTTTTTCAAGTCTTGTGGAAAGATAACATTCATGGTACATGAATGACAGAATGGTTTTATATATAAATTGTGGGCTTGCCCTCCTAGAAGCTGAGATGCCCCGGGACATCTTGGAATTCTTTGGTCTCCTTTCTTTCTAAGAACTTGGAGGAAGTAGTTAATGGAAGGCACTGGTGTGTGTGCTGTCAGCTCTTGAAGGCAGGAGCAATCTCTGCAAGCAGAAATGCTTTTGTATTTTAAAAAGTGAGATCGAATGAAGAGTGGCTAAACAGTGTGCTCTTATGAGGTTTTCATAGCAGACAACTGGGGTGGTGGTTTTTAATCTGCGAGACAGCAAGGTTGGAAAAGAGGTGAGGAAGGGTATGTCCAGAAACAGGGCACCACTTACAAGCACTACAGCAACTACTGCAGCCTCTTGTGCTTAATAAATCTTAAAGTTGTTGCAAGTTTAAGATCCACTGAAATAAAGAAAATATTTTACCCTTTGAATGAAAGACAGATGCTACTACCTGAAATCTATAACAAGTTGTGCTCATACCCACTGCCTAGCATAGTAGGAGCAGCAAAAGCATTTTAATAAAAATGTTTTCTGCTTTGGCTCTGCAGAAAAATAACACATAATCTGCAATTGAGAGACTCAGGCAGGTTACCCAGGAGAAAATGTTTAACTAAGTTCTGGAAATGGCCCAGAGTGTTAAAATGTCTGAAATAACTCTAGCTTTTTCTTTTTCTTTTTTTTTTTTTTTGTAAGCCATGGCAGTTGGAGAGTTGAATGGAAAGATGCAAGGGATCTTTGGGCCCAAGGAAGCACACCTAGAAACACCCATTGCCCTTGTATGTAGGGCAAATGCAGACAACAAAATGTAGTGGATTTCATTGGAAATAGTTTTCTGGGTCTTGTGCTATAACTTAAGCCTTAAGTCTTTTGAGTTGTGAAAATGATTGGTGTGGTATGTGGTGCTAGAGTGTGAAGAAGGTATATGAAGAGATGCGCTGAAAAATATTTGTGTATATCAACAGTCTCTTATAAAACATATTGATGAATTGAATATAAACATATGAGAAGCAGAAAGATTCACATTTGTCTCCAAAAATATATTACCTTAAGCATGAAGGGAGAAAACTGTGGTCACAATAGTCCTGAGGTTTCACTGAACTGAGAAATTCTGGAGAGAAGGGTGAGACATTTTTGCCAAACCCTAAATGCTACAGGATCTTTCCTCCAACCACTCAGATAGTTGCCATTTCATTCGGTGCATTTCTCAATTGTTTCTTCTTTCTTTCTTTTTTTTATTTTAAATCAAACAATACAATTCACCTTGTCTCTGGGTAATTTTGCTAATATTTCCACAATTAATTAATTACTTCAACCTCTGAATTAAAAACTGACTTGCCGTCTCTGTGGGTATAATGGGCCGCCAGCTGGTTTAAATAACGCCTGAGAGCGGTCAGGTTAAGGACTCAATTTGTGTCCTTATAAATTATCATGAGGAAACTTGCTCCATAATGCAACAGACAATTCTATTTATAATGCTTAATTAATCCTCTCCACTCACTAACCAAACCCATTTGTGACCTTCTGTTTCACCCTTATCCAAATGGAAGTCTCCTGAGATGAGAAATGTTAATATGTGAATGCTGATAGAATTTGCTGGTATTGTGGTCAAGTATTAAATAGCTGGTAGTCAGGGTAAATTAGCTTCTGATAGCTCACTAATCAAATAGAAGAAGGGAATGTCAAGTTGGACAGCACAGATGAACCTTGTTGTCGACACCCTGAGCTTTGTCTGCCACTGCTTGCAGTACTTGTTCTGAATGTCAACCTTGGCTGATGAGACAACCAAGAGAAGGCATCAGGACTGTGTAAAGGGTGGCTGAGGGAGGCCACCCACTGGCTTCTTTACTGTGCAGTTAATATGCACGGCTTTCTTCTCTTAGATCGACACAGAAAACCTAGTGATGAACAGTTCAGTCTTGTCTTTCCTAAAGTGTTTCAAGCTATAATGCTCAATTTCAGCGTATGGGCAGAAGAGTGTTTTCAGACACATAGAAGGCCCTCTTGGGAAGAGAAAGGAAGACATACTGCTCCCTGAGTGAACTTTCTTGCAGGCAGAGGGAGCAGTGATTACTGGAATTTCTGTCTGCCTATGGTCTGCCACCTTGGAAGAGGATAGAAACTGCCAGGCTTCAGGGCTCTATAGTCACATTCTATATATCCCTGTGAGGCACATGGATCATATTCCCTTTATCCTTCACATCAGAGAGGCAATAGAATGGAATGGCTCTGGCTCTGCCATGAGCCTATAGGAAAATCCTTCAGTCCTTCATTCCCTTGGGATTTTAATCTAAAAAGTAGGAATCCAGTTGCTACTTCATGAAGTAGCTGTGAAGATTGATTAGTGTTCATGTGCGTAATCTTCTCCCTACCTACAAAGTGCTGTGTAAGCATTGGCTATTGATCTCTCCCTTTGGGCTTTTCCTCTCATTTTCCAGTGAGGCCACTGTAGCCAGCTCAGGCTATAACAATCTATTTCCTGAATAGCTTTCTTTATCTAAGTCTATATCTCCCCCAATACATCATCTCCAGTATTGACACTTCCAACTTTTAGAACCCTACAAGCCATTTTATACCTCTACTCAAAAGCTGTCCAGAACACATCACATAAGATATAAAGTCCTAGATCCTGAATGCCAGCACCATAGAACCCCACCCACAGATCTGAGGCTTATTCTCTGTACCTTTCGCTGTACCTTGTGAATCTGTGCTTCCTTGGAGCCAATACTAGTTTCAATTCCCTTGACATCAGGTGCATCCAGCGCATGGGCCTGGCCAGCTAGTAAGTTGGCCCCACAGTCATAAACTTTTTTAAATCATTTATTTATTTGGTATAGGGTCTCACTATGCAGCTCAGACTCCTAGTGATGCTCCTGTCTCCGCCTCCCCAGTGCTGGGATTCCAGGTGTGTGTCATCACAGCCTGTTTCAGTGGTCGGCATGGTGTGCTCAGGGTTCTGCTCCTTGGCACAGCATGTGGTACTGGGGATGGTACCTGGGTCCTTGCTCTTGCCAGGCAGGTGCTTAGACCACTGAGCTATCTCCTGAGCCCAGGACAACTTTTAGCATTGTTATATGACTTGTGGTGATACTTTTCCTCACTTGATTGTGTGGTGCTGGAAGGTAGACTGTGTACAAGACAGTGGGAGCTCTGAAGGAGAAGGCAAGTGCAGTCTTAACTCTATCTCCTGAGCTAACTACACAGTCAGTGGAAGCAAAACCCATGTTGCATGTGCTTGTGTGACTTGACAATGAAAATGCAGCAATTATTGATGATAGTTTTTTTTTTTCTTGTATCAAGAATCAAACTCCAGACCTTGTACTTGCCAGGCAAGCTCTGTGCCACTGAGCTGTATTCCCTGGTGATGAGTATCATTTTAACTTACCCTTGTATGTAGTATGCTTATTTCCCTCTGAGTACAGGTGCTTATTGTTATTAAGCAGATGTGCAAGGTTTCAACTTATTAAACTTAAACTTGTGTTGTTCTTCATGTTATAATAAAATAAAGAGGAAACTTTGCTTTTTATATATATCAACTGCATTATGTATTTTGTATGTGGCCCAGGACAATCCCTTTTCCTTCAGTGCAGCTCAGGGAAGCCCAAATGTTACATGCCCATGCTCTCCTTGTGTCCCCTTATTTTCCTCTCTGGTCTTTGTGTTGTCATATTTATTTACCAGTATTCATAGTTCTTTCCACTTGGAATTTCTCTCCACCAATATCTTTCACTCCAAATTCTGACCATCCTTCAAAGTCCGGCCTGAATGCCACCTCTAAGCTGGGGCCTCTGCTGACCCCACTACCTTTTTACCATGCCCTTGGTCTTTTCTGACCCCAGTGTGCTTCACCTGGTATTACAGTCATCGATTTATGTGTCCCCTGTTTACGTTCCACATTCCAGCCCTTCAGCTCCTTGGATCGGGTCTGATTGTTCAGTATGTTCCATATTCCAGCCCTATGCTCTGCACAAAGCAGACACTCTGCAAACATGAATGGCACATTCACTGAGCAGTTTGGACGGACAGCCTGGTCTTGTGGTTCATCCTTTCCGTGACTTATTCTCAGTCACCTTATTGCTCCTTCCCATGTGTGCTTACTTTAGTATTTCAACTGTGAAAGTAAATGGGATGAAAATGGTCTGATCAGCAGGAATCCAACACACACAAAATGCATAATCAGTCTTGAAGCCACAGCTCTGCGTCTATGCAGGAGTGGGGAGAAGATAACGGGAGTGCAGTACCTTTATACCTGGTCACGACAGCTGCATTGGCGCTGAGAGGCTCTTGGAAGCTGACAGTGAGAGACACGCTGCTGGTTACTAGGAGACAGGCATTGGTTGGCACCTCGGGGGCTCCTGGGACAGAAGGAAAACACAAGGATCTTTGCTTAGCAAATCCTTTCAAACAGTGTTCTTGACTCTTCACAGGATATCTGGAAATACACACTGTGGAAGCATTGTAGAGCCTGAAAGCTTTTGCTTTTGAACATTTTTATTAGAAGTCTCAGTGGCTTTTGTTTGTTGCCACTGCGGTCTTTTTTTCTTAAATTCTTTTTTGTTAGTGCACGCATGTGGTGCATTATGTGTGCACTCCTTATTGGAGTTGGTGCATGTACAGAACACATCTTACTTCTTTTTTTCATCCCCTCTCCCTCCATCTCTGGATTCCCCTTCTTATCTGAGAAACATCTATCACTTTACTTCCTATTATCTATCTTTTATTTTGCATTTTATTGATATTTTAGATATCTCATAGAAACCATGCGATATTTAAGCCTGTGTGCCTGATTTATTAGAACATCTTCTGAAGGGGTAAAGACTACCAGCGAGGCCTTCCCAGATTATTCTGGGAACACAGTAAGAGATTTGGCTGGGCCAGTAAGAATGGGGCAGAAAGTGACAGCAGCTTCCTATGTAGATACAGTTCACAAGACAGTTTCACACAGATCATATCATGGAGACATGTTGTAGCCCTGCTGGGCGAAAGGGCAAGGAACAGTGTTGTTACTCTTGGGATATGGCAATTGAGGCCCAAGAGGCCAAGTTCCTTGTTCAGAACATGGTGAAGACCCAGAGCGGGAGGAAAGCCTAGGGCTTGGGATGCCAGATCCTGGGTCCTGTTCAAGACAGAACTCTAACTCATTTTGTCTTGGTCTGCTTCCTCTTACTTCAGCAGGCATTTCTAAGAAAAATTGTGGACACATGTCATGCCTACCAACTTCAGGCTTCAATGAACTGATGACAGTTTCGAGTATTCCTTAGCGCTCAGGAGATGTTTTGTAACTTAGAAAACGATGAAATCTGGTATCAAGTCTAAACGCATGTCTCTTTCTAGCATTAATCTGTCTTAAGTATGCAGGTAGCAGTTGCACTTCTTCATGCACTTGCTGAGTCTTTGTCAGAATCCACATACCAGCATTGTGAGATTATTAATGTTGAAAATAACCTTTCATGAATAATGTTTGAGTTACTAATTTCAAAGAAAAGGTTAGGCCTACATTTGGTATCAGTGTATAGTGCTTCCCAAGAAAACATTTTCATTCCCTTTGGTCTTTTTCAATATAAGATTTAGTTTGTGCACTTGAATATTCTGTAAGCAAAAACACTGAACTCCAGTCCAATGAACTGTTTAAATTTCAAGTTATTTTTTTGTTATTTAAGTAGAATCTCCTAGAATGAGAGTTTAATATATCACATGAAAACAGGCTTCGAACAGTGCCTGGGTGGTATATTTTGCTTTTCTATTAGGGGCTGCACTAAACAGTACTTTTCACTGCTGATGAGCATTATCCAAAAATGTTTTCCTTAAATTGACCAGAAGAATTGGCAAAGAGAGAGGGACTGCAGACAAAAGCATAATTCACGGGCAGATTTGATTGACCATCCAGTGTTGCTCATATTAATTGAAGTTCAGTTTTTAGCTCTGTATAAAAAGTGCAGTAGAGAATTGAAAACAGCTTAAACTGGAGCTTGAAGTCTAAACTAGACAAATAGGCAAACAAATATTTTTCTACCTCCACATAGCAAAATACAGTCACTTAGTGCATTGGACCATTCATGCCATTCAACATTAGGGTGTATCAGATAGAAAGTGCTAGAAAAGTGTGACACAGTGGAGGGAGGCCAGGAGAGCTGAGGTCTCAGCTACGGGTAGGAAACTATCAAGAGCCAGAAAATCAAGCAAGACAAAAGACCCTTTTATGGCTTCTCAGAGCCCTTGCTCTAAATACTCTGACAACGGCCATCCATGACCCTGGAGAGTGAAAAAAAAAGTCTGTAAAAGAAGGCCTGCCTGTCTCAAACCAAAGCTCAGTCTAGTTAAATGCATAAGCCTTTTGAGTATACTCACTGGCATGTTCGAAGCCTGTTTTCATGCGTCTGTAGAGCCGATACCTCCACTCCCAAGCTTTCAGCTGTTTCTCTTTCTCTGTGTTGTCCAGAGTGAATCCTTCATTCTCCACCTGGGCAGACAGTTCACTCACTCTGTCCTGGGCCTCCTGGACCAGTGTGCTGAGGTGTGTTGCACGGCTTTCCAGGCTGACAACTAAAAGGGAAGAAACAGGATGACTCCTCTTTCTGGGGAGATGCTGCTGCCTTGGCAGGCTATTCCTGAGAGGACACAGTCTATTTGGGTTTAACCAAAGCCAGCTCAGAGTGGGGTCAGTATTCAACATGAACTGTCTTATTATGGAAAAGTATAATGAGTGACATTTGCAATCAGACTGAGTGATAAATTCATCAAATTAAGATTTTTTAATTGCTCTCTGGCCCTCCTGCTGCATACATTCCAGTTAGATGTTTGGCGCAGGTAATTATAATTGCACAGATTTGTTTTCAGTACATTTTGAGGCACAAACACATAGGGACAAAAGCTCTATAGGGTTGGAAAAGTCCCAGGAAAGGTAATCCCCGACGCAAGTTGTACTTTGCCAGAGTTGTTTGTTTCTGTTTTGGTTTCAGGTAGACACTGCTACAGATTTTGTGCTCTTATCACATTCTTCCAGGGATACAGAAAATTTTGTGTGTGTGTTTAAGAGGTACAGTTCTCATTACTGATTGATTTATTGCTAATAGAATATTGTGCAGTGGGTGCTACAGTTTGAGTTAGTGAGTGCTGACGGCTGAGTGACTTCAGTGTGATCACCTGCAATTATAGGATGAGTTTTCCAGAGGTACTTATGCATAAGGGGGCCGTTTGACCTGCAGTTCCTGCCAAAAGAGGCTGTAGAAGTTGGCATTTCTATTTTACTTAATGCACAATAATTTTCCTTTGATTTATGTCACCTCATTTATCTAATCTGTCCTTGCATGTGTGCATGTTTTACTGACAGAATTTTCCCAGCATTGTGCTTCTTTAGTATGTTAATGGCTCTTAACCATGCAAGGGCCTGTGGGATCCTCTGGTCACTTCAGGAGGAGTCCCTCCTGGTCAGTGATAAGGAAGAAATTAGCCTTCTGAGGGAAATGTGGTGGGGGAATCACACAAACAGAGAAGTCAATCAGAATTAGGTCTGTAAAATTGTTGCCGAAATGTTTCATAGTCCCTGTGACCTAACAATATTTCCCCCTGAGGGTGGGAAAGAAATTCATCCATTTCATCCTGCTAATTAAGGGGCAATATATTATGAAGATAACTGCAGTGAAAATTTGTTAGGTGTATTTTGAAATGGAAATTAGGTGGTTACATATTCATATTCTCTGTGTTCATAGGCATGTTTGCATTAATTGCAGGAAATGAATACTAATTTATGATTGCCCCTGCGCACCATCCGTCTCAATTTATTTACAGATGAGGTCAATGAAAAATTAGTGGACCCTTTTTTCTTTCTTCTTTCTTCTTCTTTCTTTTTAAAGTTTCTGTTTGGAACACTCAGGACTGTGTTTTGCTACAGATTTGTCATGGTTAATGAATGTTGCCATAGCAGTCAATCATGTACTCTAAATACTGTCACACTTTTTTTTTTAAAGCCTCAGTCATGAGCCATGACAGAAAAATAAACAAATAAATATAAAGCTAAAAATCTCTTTCACTGAGCAGCTACACTACGCAGAATCCCCTGGGAAGGCTAAAGGAGGCCAGAATAAATGATAATATAAGTGCTGTGGATGTAGGGAAGCAATGATGGTGCATGAATGTGGAGGTTTTGGAGAAAAAGTACACACACACACGCACACACACACACACTCACACACACACTCAGGCGCACACTCCAGTGGAAAAATTGGCAATATTAGTAGCCTCAAGGTGCAATTTCCTGGAGTAGTAAGATTGACAAGTCAGTACTAAATGCTGTTAATTTAACTAACTTCAGATTAATGGTAGAGTCTGCTGTGACTGAAGCCCTCAAACACAGTCTCATTATAGCCTTGCTGGGAAGGTCCTAAATATAGGCATTGACAGTTTAAAACAAATTCGTATACATTTGTGTATTTTTAGACATAGGTTAGGCGTCAGAGTTTGTGTCACAGTTTTCAGGTTGATTAATTGACCCAGTAACTGCACCCTCTACCCAGTGCCCCCCTGCTCCTTCCTCTCCAAATTATAGAGAAAATGGGGGAATTGTCCTTGTGAAGTTATTCAGTGAGCCTTTTATTGTAAGCCTGATGTTTGAATTGCATGCATGTGTCAACACTTGGGTGATAGACACATGATTTATAAAAATAAATTTTTCTAATACTATGAAATCCCCCCTATTAATTTTTATATCCACAACAGTTATTACTGGTATGAATTCCAGGTGGCATTTCAGATGGACAGCTTCTCTTGAGCTGTGCTGGGCTCTTCTGATATTTTTCCTGCTTTCTCTAGCACAACCGCTTGCACCTTTCCTGCCCTCCTAGGTTTTAGACAGGAGGCAATTTGAGTTTTGGTAAAAGATAAAGTACAGTGGAACATTTTGCCTCTTCCAAGACCAACAAGGAAACTCCACAGACTCACAGCCAGATGGACTTTTCAAGATTATTTGTATCCCTTGGGTTCCTCAAAATGGGATACATGAACTCCAGCACAACACCATAGCGATGATGGCTACGTGGGGATATAGTGGCATCTCTGAAGCCAAGATATGAATATATGGGTCTTCCATGGACTTTCTAATTTTACATGTCAGTTGCGATGAAAGCATGTTATTAGGATTAGAGATTCACACACATTTGCTATGCAGAAGATTGGAAATTTTTCCAGACTTTGGGAAGTTTTTAAGAACACAAATGCTAGAGCGATCTCTCTCTTTTTCCACATCCAGGACCCAGCTGCCCCAGAGGAGACCCTTGCTCTTTTACTTTTGTTGTCATGGGTGAGTCCTTGGGTGAGCGAGAGAAGCAGTAACTGAGCTAGTAGTTTCCAACAATTTCACCAAGCAAATCTTTATGTATTTTTCCAGTGGATTTTTTATAGCTGAATAAAACACTCTTTTGCATGATTTTTTTTTGCTACCAAAGCAGCTGACTTATAAAGTAATCATGCTTTTCCTTATTATTAATGACCTATTTGAGTGCCAATAGAAGCAACTGTTCAGATGAGATAATTAACCTGAGCTAATACACTTTAAGCAGGAGCAAGGAAATATAACTATATTATACTAAATAATTTTTTCTTGAATAATACAGTGATAGAGAAGGCTTTGACTCTTTAGAAAATGTCTAGGAATCCCATCCTCGTTTTTTCAACCCAGTATTGGGAAGAATTTCCATCCCCTTATTTTAAAGATGAAGAAATTAAAACCAGGAGGATAGGATGACTTAGGTATGATATCCTTGAAAACATTAAAAAGCTCATTGAACTTCTCTATAAACCACATGTTGCATGATTCAACCTATTATTTAAATATTGCAATTTTCTAATCACTATTTAATGTGAGGTTGGTGAACTCATTTTGTCTGGCTGGTTGGGCTCAGAAAATAGGGTTATATTTACTTTATGATTGATTTTCCTGCCCATCTCTCTTTTTTCTAGTGTCCAATCCTTTCTTTTTCACTTCCACACACTGGATATTTCCCCCATGAATCCTGCACTGCTGCTTTTTTGAAAGTTTAGCCTTTTCTTTCATTGCAGTTGGTTCCTTCTCCAGCCAAGCAACTGTCCCTGGGAGCAGTCAGAGCCAGCACAATAGAGGGTCTGTGGGTGTGTGGCAAGCAGTCCAGCTGGGGTAAGACCACTCTGAGCTTCTGAAACAGGCTCCATGCTATTGTGGTGTTAATTATCAACAGCATTTCTACCACCCAGTGCTTCTGAGTGGGTATTTGTTATAAGACCTGCCCAGCTAATTAACTATGGAATAGGGTGGGGGTGGGGTGGCAACTTGGTGTTCAAAGAATACAATTACAGTTACTGTTTAAGCACTGAGATAAATAATGATCATGGACTGAATGGATTTGCTTCACTCCTGGAATCTAACCTATGACTACCAACTACTTCCTACTTCTTCATTTTATCCTTATCCCTCTAGTTGATGAATTAGGGCTTGGTTGATAATTGCTTAAAGCTTGAAAATATAATGTGGGTAAAATGTAAACTGATTTTAATTTCTTCATGAGGATTTGATGGAGCAATTCATTTTGATGGCTTGAAAGGAATGGAAGCAATGACTGTGTTGCAAATTACTGATACTATGCCATTCCACAGTTCAGTAACAGGTTTCTTAGTAATAACGTTTTCCTGCTTTTTATTGATGAGAAAAATGAGGCGCTTAGACAATCATTTCATCTCAGTGGTAGAAGTATCCTTATAACTAACATTTGACACCTCTTCTCAAGGCCTCTTTGGCCACTTGTAATCTTAGGGAGTTCCCTCATAGCTTACTGAGGTAGCCTGACCCATTATGATTCTGGACAGTTTCCTTATCTTGAGCTGAAGCTTACTTTTCTACTGTTTTCAAAAGTGGAGAAAATTCATAAAGGGCTTTGGATTCCTATAAATGAGTGCTACTCCTAACAGAAAATGACCCTAGCCAGTTACTCTGCTGTATCAGGCTCAAGTAGCTCCTCTGTAGAACTAGCACAATAATGATGTCCATCTCCCCAATTATAATAATGATAATATTTGCAAAGAAGGCTTAATTAATAGAGGCTCACATTATTATTGGGACACCCATTGATTTCAGGCCCTCAAACATAAAATATTTGTTTTAGTGAAATAGCTCAATGTTCTTCTGTCAAAAGGTCTTGACTTAAATAAAAATTTTTCATTCCAGTTGCTGTTTAGAAATATAGTATGCATTCATAAGGGTGTCACATTCAACCCTGTTATTTCAAAGGAGAAAACAAAGTCATTTAGGTATATTGCACTGAAAGCCAATGTCTTCTGGGAAACTAAGAAGGGCAGTTAATAAAATTTATCTTTACTGATCATAAGTGGAAGCCTTCTATCGACTCACAACTGACTTGTTTTAAAGTAGGAGTATCAGGGCCGGGGAGATGGCTCAGTGGAATAAGTGCTTCCCTGGCAAGCTCAAGGGCGTGAGTTCAATCCCTGGTTCC
>NDGN011404123.1:0-14632 GCA_002564285.1 Tympanoctomys barrerae | reverse complement strand
TTCTTCTTCTTCTTCTTCTTCTTCTTCCTCTTCCTCTTCCTCTTCCTCTTCCTCTTCCTCTCCCTCTTTCTCTTCTTCCTTCTCCTCCTCCTGCTCTTCTTCTTCCTCCTCTTTGTCCTTATCGTCCTCTCTTCCTCCTCCTCGTGTTTCTCCTTCTCTTCTTCTTTCTCTCTCTCTTTTTTTTAGAGCACCCAGGAGACTATAAGTAATTTATTGACTTACAAGAAGGGCCAAGTCTCAGACCTCTCAATAATTCTCAGTAATATTAGTAATGAAGATAGGGTCATGCTATAGCTTTGGCTTGTGGAAAAGAGATTAGGGGTCTTTCCAGGAGATTTATGGAATTTGGGGAAAATACAAGGTTTGATAGAAAAATAGTGGCAATATTGTATCATCAGTTGGAGGAAGGATTTGCTATTCCTAAAGGGAAGACAGATTTTATAGACCAATTCAATTTCAGGGCATGGAAAAAGTCCAATGTTTATGGATTTCTTTGCTGTTGATGCCCAAGTTACAAGTTCTGCCCACTTCCTTGCACCTAAATCCTACTGATCTGCTTTGGGCACAGCTCACAATTCTTAGCTTATTTTGTGAGATAAGGTAAGTTTTACAGGTGGGTAATTTGAGTCAACTCAATGAACTGCTTTTGTAAATTTTACAACTGATGGATTTCACAACTAAATTTATCTTAGGAATTTATATGTGAGCTGAAGGTCCATGCCTACAGGTAGGCAGACATACAAATGGGCAATATTCTTGGGTACATTGAGGGGTGGTCATAAATTCTGTTCCCTATAGAAACATCCAGTTTCCTCCTGCCCAGCTTTGTGCTATGGACCACCCACTCATGAGTTGGACAGTAATGAACATGATTGAAATTTCACCATTCATATTGCCATCAATGCTCCTGGCACCCAGGACTGTTTCAGAGAAGAAGAAAGCCATGTGGCATTCATTTCTGCCTACATATTTCAGCCTCTACTGTGTGTCACTTCTTGGAACTATCACTACTATTTCACTGCCACTGATCCAGTTTTAGGTTTCAATGTCACTGGTGAAATTCAACCAGGTCTCTGTTACTAAATACTTGTGGTCTTTGGGGCTAACCTGTTACATTTTTGGATTTTGGGAACAGGGATATTTGCAATTTACCAATAGCACACCTTTCATCAGAAAACCTAATGAACAGTGGCCCAGTAACCAAGATATCTGATAGACTTTACATATTCCATACTGCCCACAGACTTCCATTATTGAGGAATAGAAAAATCTTAAAAAAACAACTCAAAGGGGCCTGGAAGATGGCTCAGTAGAATAAGAACTTCCCTGGAAAACGGAAGGGCCTGAATTCAATCCTGAGCTCTGCCAAAAATAAATAAATAAATAAATAAATAAATAAATAACAAAAAACCTCAAAGGTATTCTAACTCCACCTTTCTCAGCTCCTGCTTTTTCATACTAAAGATATTACTCACTGAATGTGGCTTTTCTTAGCAAGGAACTATCTCATTTTTTTTCCTGCTTAATATTCTGTACCAAAAGGGAGGTGTCTGAGTTTCTTTTTACACCCAAAATTAAGTAAGGAAAGGTTTATTTAGCTCACAGTTTTTGGAGATTTCAGTCTGTACTCCGCTGGCACCCAGGCAGAGTGGCACATGGCAGAAGGCAGCAATTCATGGCAGCAGAAAACAGTGAAGGCAAGGGAAAATGCAGCAGCTGTGGCTTCCAGCCAGCCTCTCCCTCCCGTTTGTATTATGAACAAGCTACCCTGGGGTTGTGGGTGTAGAACTCATACTATGCCCATGCCCTCCTCTTGCACAGCATCCGGATGTTTACAAATTTAAGAATACTGGGCTCTCTGCAGAGTCAAAACTTGTAAATTTCTCAAGTTGACACAATGTAGGGGCAGGATACAGAGATTCGCCATAGGATCTGGCATTCTATCCTGTTTCTTTCTCAGGCTAATACCTTTTTTCCTCCTCTAATGTCATTACCTTGTTGGACTGGCCAGTATGCTGTACAATGAGTAGCCTGCTAAACAGATACCAAGGGAGTCTCGCTGTATCCTAACTTGGCCTCCTGTTCTTCTTGGATTGATGTATTCCTCTTTCACAATGACCATCTTTTGTTAAGTACACTTTCACCAAGCCTCTTGACTGTGATTCATGCCGTTTACAATATGGAACATTAGGATATGGTAACTTTCACAAAGTGTCCTTGAATGTAAGAATCTGCCTCTCATGAATAAAAGTTCAGATAAAAGTATGGTGTCTTGGTTATTTTTTACTTGTCGCTGGGACAAATACATGACACTCAAAAAGAAGGCAGGAAGGGCTTATTTAGCTCACAGTGGAGGCTTTAGTTGATATTCCACTGGCCTGAAGGCAGATGGCAGCAGTTTGTGGAGGCAGAAAACAATGAAGAGCAGTGCAGGAGCAGCACCTGTGGTGTGTGTCAAGCCTCTCTCTTTTACACCAACTCCGGAGACTGGAGATACTCCAAGGAAGTGGCTGTTATGAAAATCAAGCTCCTTGAAGGAAGTGCCACTGAATTGTTCCTCAACCCCTTTGTGTACCCTTTCTGTGCTGAGTCACTCTGTGGTGGCCTCTCCTTTCCTGGGGGGTGGGGGGCCCATGGCGCAGGGTGTGGAAAGGCCACTGCAATCTAGCCAAGTTAATACAATATACTGGCCACTACAATCTACCCCTTGTCAACTTGGCAAACAGACATACTTTTGTAAACCAGTGTCCAGATACAAAGACATGCTTATAAACATTTTACAACTCTAATGTTATGACACAGGTTTAACTATCATGAAGAATAGCACAGCTTTAAAACTCTTGAAGAATCACTATTCAGTCTATCCACATTATATAACATGAGAACTGGAACATTTTGCCACTGACCCAACAAAGCCGCATGTACATTTCTTCATGTAGAAGGTACTTAGCTATGTGCAACAGTGCCAACAGTTTCAGCAATTCTGAAATAGCTAAGTCTCATGTCTTCTCTAAGATCTAAGGCAAATTCTTAGCTGTGAGCCCCTGTAGAAATAAAAAGTTCAAACATTGCCAGCATTCAAAGGTACAAGATAAACATTACCATTATAAAAAGGTATACATAGCAGGATACAAACCACTGGGACCAAAACAAGTCCAAAATCAGGAAAGGCAAACATTAAGACCTGTAGTTCCATGTGGAACATCTGAAATTTTTGGAGTTGTGAGCTCCACAAGCCTTACCTGGCTCCACCCCTTCAGCAGGTCTGCTGGAAGTGCCTATTGCTTCTCTCTCAGGCCTGCTTTGCTGCCTTTTTGCATTTTTTTTTAGTCAGTCTACATTTCTGGCTTTTTAAAAACTTTTGAGGTTTTTATTGAATAGGTTTTTCACTCACCACTTCACACTACTCTCTCAGGGGCACGTTGCCTGGCCTCCCAGGCCTTTTGAAATCTAGGTGGAAGCCTTCTTAACCTCAGAACTCTTGCATTCTGAATGTGACTAAAACCACTGTCATGTGGATGATGCCAAGGGCTGCTGCTAGCTGGAGCAGTGGTCAGGCTTTGCTATCTCGGCTGTAAGGGTTGAATTTTATCAATAGGACCAGAAGCTGCATTTTACAGAATTTGATGCCTATATATATATATATATAGGCATCAAATTCTGTATATATATATATATATATATATATATATCTTTATATTTTAAGGCAATTTTGGAATTCACAATAGATTTCTTTCATCATTTTCAGAAAATTATCTATAACTCCCAACAAAACTTTAAAAACTTGAAATTAGAGAATTTTTTCTATTCCACTAGAAACTTATTTTATAGCAGTCAAATATGCTGTTTTGTCTTATGACACGTACCTATAATGGAGTTTTTAAAGTCTCTTAAATTTTTTTGTTGTTGTTGTCTTTATTGATTCTGAAATATTTCATTTCAATCTCAAGACAAGTACCTAGAACATCACCCTTTAAAAAACCATGGACTTTTATAATGTGGTAGCATAGAAGAGTCTCAATTGCTTATCTTATTTTCCCTCTTTTTGGGGAAAAAAGAACATTACTTCTTAGATGGCAAACCAATCTAATCTTATGCAAAACTGTTTAAAAGTTTCTAACAACTGTAACATGATTCAGGAATGTTATGATTTGTGTACAGATGCCTCCCCCCAAAGCCTCATGCAGTTACTGGGCGGCTTCTGGAGTCTGTGATTAATTATTGTGGACGAGCGTTCTCTATCTGCCCTGGGGCAAATAATTTGCATCACACTATGATGATGGGAAAGAGGCTAGACAGCTGCCTGAGGTGTAGCCACTCCTTTTGCTCTTTGCTTTTTGCAACCTCAATGAAGAGTTGCTCTCTGCCATGTGCCACTCTGCCTTGGAACTAGCTGAGTACAGATTGAAACCTCCTCAAACTGTGAACTAAATAAACATTTCCATCTTTAATTTTGGTTGTCATGTATTTTGTCCCAGTGAGAAAAGAGTAACTGAGACAGTATTTGGTACCAGGAATGAGGTTGTTGCTGTGACTATCTGGTCATACGGATTATGAGCTTTTGGGAATGGATTATGGAAAGAGATAGAAAAAAGTTTGGACATGTCACCTATAAGCATAGCCCTGGAACAGTTTCAGCCATTCTGTAGAGGACATTCTGGTCAAAGTTCAGAAGACCAGAAAGCTGATAGAAATCCTGCCTGTAAAGACCAGGCTGGGGAGGTTTCTCTTGGGAAGAAGGACTGCATTGGTTGTTGGACTCCAGATGATGTTTTTTTATGGCTTTTCAGAAAGTTCATCTGCATATTATTCAAGTCCAAAAACTTTGCCTGAGACTGAGATTAAGCATGATGGACTGCTTACTCTGACAAAGGAAATGTCAAAGCAGTTGAATATTGAAGCAGTGGCATGGCTATTGTTGGGGGCTTTTAGTCAGATTTATGTTGCAAATCAAGAGCAAAAAGCTCAGCAGGATGATTGTGGGTCTCGCCAAAAAGTGAACTCAAATAAAGCTGTGGAATGGAAAGTTATAGCTGAGAGAATCTCCATTGCTGAGAAGGAACAATGGAACAGAAAAGATGTCCTGAGGGCAACACAAGAGGCAGGTTCTTGTCCTCTGCAGCCTCAGAATTATAAGGGTGAGCAACCTTGCTGTGAACAGAGAACCACAGAGTGCTATGTTCCAGAATGGAGACAGTGGCCACACAAGATTCCAGAATGGTGCCAGCATAGAGAATTTGTTCCTCAGAATCAGGGTCAGAGTGCTCACCAATCCAGGCATTCAACTCCTACAGCCAAGAAAGAAGAAAGTATGGCTACTGCTCCAGTTGGCAGCAGACCTTACATCACTCACATGGCACTGCTTGTAAGCACTTGAAGAATGCAGGTGCTCTGAGGTTAAGAAGGCTTCCACCTAGATTTCAGAAGTCCTGGGAGGCCAGGCATTGTGCACCTGAGAGGGCAATGTGTATAGCTATGAGTTAGAAGGCTATTCAGTGGAAAC
This sequence comes from Tympanoctomys barrerae, assembly GCA_002564285.1. Classification (NCBI taxonomy): domain Eukaryota; kingdom Metazoa; phylum Chordata; class Mammalia; order Rodentia; family Octodontidae; genus Tympanoctomys; species Tympanoctomys barrerae. The sequence continues at coordinate 9,129 of NDGN011404123.1, read as the reverse complement.
CCTGCAAGTTTGGAAAAGCCAGAAATGTGGATCATCTAAGGGAAACTGCCAGAAGGGAGCAAAGACAGCCTAAGAGAGAAGAGTGCCATGAGGGCATAGCCACATGGAGCACACAATTTGCCACAGATTGCTTCAGATGTTCCACATGGTACTCCAGGACTTAATGTTTGCCCTGATGAATTTTGGACTTGTGCTCGTCCAAGTGTTTGTTATCCTGATATGTGTGGCTTTTGGAATGGTGATGTTATTCCTGTGCCATTGAATGCTAGAAGTGTTTACCTTTTCATTTGTATAGGAACTCACAGCTAAGAGCTTGACTTGGAGGACACTTGGGACTTTGGAAATTCTTGTAGATGGACTAAAATGCCTTTTGCATAAAGGGATGTGCATGAGTCTTTGGTGGTCCAGGGGTGCAATGCTAATGGTTGGTATATAGGTGTCCCCACAAAGCCTCCTGCAGTCATGGGGCAGCTTCTGGGGTTTGTGATTGATTATTGTGGGTGTGGGTGCTGCACCTGCCCTGGGGCAGGTAACTTGCACTACAATGTGAGGATGGGAGAGAAGCTAGCTAGCTGCCTGAGCTGCTACCATTCCTTTTGTTCTTTGCTTTTTGTTGCCACCATGAACAGTTGCACTCTGCCATGTGCCACTCTGCCTTGTAGACACCTGAATATGGACTGAAACCTCCACAAACAGTGAGCTAAACAAACATTTCCTTCTTTAATTTGGGGTGTGTGGTATTTTTCCCCCCAAAGAAAGAAGAGTATCTGAGACAATGGCACACCTTCCTAATCTTATGTACTACTATGCTAATAATTTCTAAGGACAGTAATGTGATTTAGGAGATTCAGTTACTTCAGAATTTAACAGTTCAAAAGGGGAACCTTAGAAATGCAATCCTGCAATTATATCCTACAAAAGCTATAGTTCTATGCATGTTGCTGGTGTTACCAAAAGGAACTCAATTCTTTTAATAGCTATTTGTATTCACCTTCAGGGCATGTGGAGTCTGCCTCAGACCGAAAACCAGAAGTTTTACATGGATGCAATTTTCTTAATCTCTCTCTCTCTCTCTCTCTCTCTCTCTCTCTCTCTCTCTCTCTCTGAAACACACATACACACACACACACACACACACAAAACATCCCTGATCTGTTCTAAATACTTGCTTGTAGAGAAAACCAGATGAAACTGTTAATCTGGATCCTCGTATTTCTCCAAGAAGAGTACATATAAATCAAAGCATGTTTTGTTTCAAGCTAATATTACTTTTTCATGTCAACTTAATTATAATGTACAATTATAATGTACAATTAATATGACTTTATAACAACATACCTCTGTGTATATTATTCCCCACTGGAGAAGAGAATGAGAATACAAGTCCTAAGTGGAGAATGAACCTGGGTCTTACACACAGTCATTTGGATGATTGCTGACGAGGTCCTGAGCTAAGAGTACCTTGGGAATTAAAAATCTCTAGGATTAAAGAAAACAAATCTCTAGGATTGCTGCGTATGCATGTGTTGAAACAGGAGTAAAATCAGAAGTTAAATTCTGTCTTTAAATCATTCTACTGAAATTTTAGTATTTAGTTTATAAAAACAGCTATCTGTGGAAACATTAAAAGAATGGAACAAAAATTGAGAACCCATACAATACTATCTTCTTATTAAAATTTTTCATATCATTATGAGGAATCTTAGTATGTCCAAATAATTTAAATATGAAGAAAAAATTCTTAAAATTTTATGTACTTAGTTTTCCAAATTCATACTCAACTCATTTATTTTACACTGGATTCATTTTACATAAACTTTGTGAAATTTCATCAAAAGTGATACTATTTTTTATTTTTCAAAAATACTGCCTAGCTCAGCAGCATGAGTGCTTGCCTGGCAAGCACAGGTTCCTGAGGTTGATTCCTGGTACTCCTCAACCCCCCCCCCCAAAAAAAAAGGTATTTGAGGAGGTATTTTCATAACCAAAGCACTTAAGAACAAAAACAATCAGGAAAATTTTCAATGTCCTCCACTTTAACTGGTATTTCCACTTATCTACCCACTCTACTTATAATGTCTTAATTTTTGGTAGCTTCATTCTTATTTCTTCATCTTCCCCTTGTATCTTGATATCATATCTCTACCTCCCTTCAGTTAGCTAACTAAAAAGTTTACAAGACCATGCAGGTGAGATTCCAATAGACAGTGTGTCAAGAGGGCACTGTATACAAATGTATCAACAGGTTATGAAGCAGTCATCTTGGGATTCTCAAAGATATGGCATTTTGATGGACAGGGACTTAGCTAATAAAGTCCTGAGGGATTGTCCTGGGACCTCTGGAATTTAGACACAGACACAGCTGAAATCTTTTCTAGCTATTTTTCCCCTAGAAGAGATTTGGACTAACTTCAAATGACCCACAAAAGATTTCTACTCAAAAAATTTTCAAAAAAGATGACCCACAAAGCAGAGAATGGTAGGGAAGGATAAAGTAGCATGATTATGCATGACCTAGACATACATTCAGTGTTATAAGTAGCTGGGATTGTAAGGCAACCTGAAGAAGAAGGTTGTTTTCACTATAATATGAGGCTAATCTATTTTATAAACTATTTTGTGATTGCTTTTATTCCATTTATGAAAGAAATTGTGATATATGCAACTATGTAAAACTATCTGACCTAATAAAGAAAGCCAAAACCTAGCACTTATCATGAGCCTTATTCCATTACATACATATTATATGAAGTACCTCATTTAATTTGTGTAACACAGTATGTTGTAGTACTGATCTCAATCTAGAGATGAAGATAGTGCCTCATAGAGTTAAAATGTAGAGGTCATGTGGATACATACTAAACTTACTCCATGGCCAGTGTTTATTGGCATCATTCCTAGAAAATACAGAAGTTAATTTATTGCACCAAGCACTACTGCTCAGAGATTTTTGAAGGCACTGTGTGGGGTGGCGCCATTTCTGTGACCTTGAGAAGATAAAAGTGTGGGAAGAGCTGAGCTACTTAGCATTTGCATTGGGGTGTGGTAGGGATAAGGATTGTGTTGATGAGACTGAAAACCACAGTTTGAGAGAACAATGTTTGGCTCAGAGAAAATGAGGTTGGCAAAGGGAAGAGGGTATTTAGGGGATAGGGGGCATTGCTGGCATCTTTAATGCCAAGCAATATATTCAATGGAACTCTTGTGTGAGGATATAACTCAAGTGTAGGAATGGGAGCAAGTTACGAAAGTGGACAGGACAGCCCCAGAGAAGTTGTCTACAGATGTGTAAGTGAGGGAGGTATGGGTATGAAAGCCAGATAATTCATACTTTCTCCAATTTCAAAGCGAGTTTAGAGTGCAGTATACAATACCGAAGTCCTTCATGACTGAAACAGACATACCAATGCTTTAGTAATCTGTCAGGTATTTCTTAGTTGGTTATATTTGACATATCAAAATTAGTAGTCACAATCTACCTCTTGTAAAAGTCACCTACCAAAAAAAAATAATCTCAAAGACAATATCAAGTTCAGGGCTGGGGAGATAGCTCAGCGGTCTAAGTGCCTGCCTGGAAAGTGCAAGGACTGGGGTTCGATCCTTGGTACTGCATGCTGTTCTAGGTCTGCCGTGAACATGCTGTGCCAGCAGACGAAGCCAGGCATGGTGGCATTTGCCTGTAATCTGAGCACAGGGAAGGCAGCAACAGGAAGATCACTATGAGACTGAGCTGCATAGTGAGCCCAGTGTGACAAATAAATAAATCTAAAAAATAGAGAATATTATGTTCAGAATTCCATCTAACATAGCACAATTGCCCAGAATGCAATGAGAAAAATAGCAATCCCTGCCTCCAAAACTCAATGGTTCTAGTGTTTTTTCTAAACTCTGAATCTAAGCTCTTCTGAGACTCAAGGCAAACTTTAAGCAGTAGACCTCTGTAATGTATTTAAATGTGAAAATCTCAAAGAAGAATGGCACAGTGTAAACATCCCCTTCCAAAATGAAGGAATAAAGACTAAAAAAACCATCAGACCAATGCAAGAAAATCTAGCAAGGAAAACATTAGTTCCTGTAACTTCCTTTTTGGCAGGTGAGGACATGGTTGTCGTGAGGTGTAATTTCCATGCGTCTTGGGAAATTTCATTAGTATGAACTTGCTGGTTGCAACCTATGCAGCCTCTCTATTGGACTGGTTCTATGCTCAGGCTGCATCTTTTTTTTTTTTTTTTCAGAGATTCCATGTTCCTGACACATAAATTCCCGAATCCTCCCCTACACCTCTGACTTTATTCCCATAGCTTCATGTATTACCCTCTCAAGTGGTTGGCTTTCAGGCTTTGCATTGAAATCGCTACAGAAACCTTTGTGACTCCATATCTTTTGACTTTTGCATGGCAGGAAAACTAGCATCACAGAGACAATGCCAAGATTAGCTTCCAGTTTGAGCAGTAAACAGGTCACTTGGGACCATAGTTGTAGGAGCCTCTAAGTGCTTTGATGATTGAATACAGTGAAATAAAACAAAAGCAAATGATTTCCTAGGGGTTCTTCTGGATCATGTATACCAAGAACCCTCTTCTCAAATGAAAATTCATACTTTTTTACACTTAAAACTGGTTTGAGTGAAGTCTTGCTGATTTCTGAGATTTCCCATAGGCATATTTCCTTTTGTCCCTGTAAATGGCACTTGGTTTCTTTTTCAGTAAAACTAATTTATTCATCAGTGGTACCTTCATTGGACCAACTTTAAATGTCATGCCTTCTGTCTTGAATTTTAATTGTTTTCTAATTTTTTTGCTTTGCTTTGTGCTCATGCTTCTTCTGAGAACCACAATGCCCATACCAAGATCTGAAAGTTTATCTTCGAGATTAAGTAGCGCATCCATCTCCTCCAGTATTAAGATATGGGTAAAGCATAGACAAATGTTTCTAAAGTATAGCAATTATGGCCTATAGAATGACAGAAGCAATGCTTATTTCCCAATAAAATCTCCTGAATCAGTTTTGTTGTTTATATTGTTATCCTTATTCTGATTTTCTGAGCTCTGACCAAAATCATAGATCTGACTCTATTCAGGACATTCTATGCATTGTCTAGTCTGCATCTTCAAATCATTCCAAATTCCTCCAGTGAAGTAGACCTAAACATATCTAAACATGATCACATACAAGAACACTAATGACCCCACTTCTCAGTCACCTATATTAGCATCCTACTGCAGGGCCCAATCCCCAACACTGACAAAGGCAAGAAGCAAAGGTTCAGTTTAAATAGTGTTCTAGGACATTCACTGCATGGGAGGCAGATCCCAAGGAAGGAGGCAATGATAGGAGCACACGGTGAAGCAAAGTTGCTCAGCACCCAAGAGTGGAGAGAGTACAGCAGGAGCAAAATGCCAGAGAGGAAATGCATAGAGACCACACACATCTCTCTGCTCAACCCACAGGTAGCCAGGAGTGAGCTTTAAAAATCTACTGAATGTTTCTTAGTCCAATGAAGTTGGCATAGCAAGATTAATTAATAATTATAGCTGTACACTGGAATGTTTCATTTGTGTTGGATAGTTTGAATAATTACAGTAGAGAGATATTTTAAAAGAAAGTGTTATACATGTAATCACGATGCATTATTCTTTGTTAATTCCACATGTTGGAGGTGTATCATCTTTATAATAAAGATCAAATATAGATGCATATTCATAACATTATTACTTTAAAATATTGATAAAAGCAATTAAAATTAGGAACTATAATTAAAATTAAAATATAACAGCAAAGTCTTATATGTACAATTTTTTTTTGCTTTCATACACACTAGGGAAGAATGCCAATATCTATAATTCTCAGAAAATGTGTTTAATATATTCAAATTACTTGAGTAAATATTCTACTTGAATTTTGCAAGGGCAATTAGTGTAATTCTCTCATGAATAGACTCTGGTTTAATAAGAGTAAAGCTCTTTAAAAAATGTGTATGCACCTATTTTTATGCATGGGTGTTTCTATGTTATATATAGATATACGTTTGTCTATATTATCTTTACATTGAAGGGAGAAAAAAATATACAAATGTCTGAAAATGTCAAATTGTCCCTTACTTGAGCGTGTGCTATTTTGGCTGATTTTTCATGCATGTGCAAATGGTGATAATCATCTTAGATATGGTTCTAACAAAAAATTTCTTTGATATTTGTCAAAAACTGTTTTAAATTTCAGAAAAAAATTAAGCTAGACTTAGTTCTCATACATAAGTGCTTGCAGTTTTGTGGGAAGGAGCAGACATGTATATCAAAATATATGAGGGGCCGGGGAGATGGCTCAGTAGAATAAGTGCTTGCCTGGCAAACACAAAGGCCTGAGTTCAATCCCCGGTTCCACAAAAAAAAAAAGAATAAAAAAAAAAGAGTTTTAATAAAATATTAACATGTGAAGAAATATCTTCACTTGAATTTATCACCCATTCTTGAATTATTTTAGATGCCTCATTTTGCTTTTGTGTATCACAATCATACTCAGAGGCTTGGAGATTTTGGTGAAGCAGACACTGAAAAATTTCACTGACAAGATGAATAGATAATTTATTAAGGCACTACCTTTGTATTTAGCAAAGCTGGAAAATGGTGTTAGTTAAACAAAATAAATAAGGAACTCCCTTCATTAGTGTGTTCCAATACTGTTGGCAAGAAATGCTTGATATAGAAAAAGTACCGTACATACACATTCATGTATGGCATTTTATTTTTTTTTTATCTTGAACTTTACCTTAAAACATTACATGATCTGATTGAAAAAGCCAAGCTTGCAAGGGCTGAGTACCCGTCAGTCTCTGCTGTGTGCCTGATGAACAGAGAAGAGTGGCAGGCAGCTTTGTTGAGGACAAAGAAGGGGTGTTCTCCTCAGTGCCAGCCTGTTTATCTCTTTGCACTTTGAACTAATGAGCTGCACTGCAGACTTCATGGAGAAGCAGAACACTAATGCATCCAGGATTCGTTTATTAGTTCTGACAGAAATAATTGAGAAGGAAGATGGAAGTTCTAAGTTTCCATGGAAGAGAGATTATGAGAAAGGAAATTTGAAAAGAAGAGAAGGGAGGTGGAGAATGAAAAATAGGAACAAAACAGGGAGCAGGAATAGAAAGTGGGGGTGATAGAAAGATGGAAAAAAATGCACAGTGAAGTTGAGAAAGTCTTGGGGGAGCAGAGGTTCTCTTGGGTGTTCCTTGAAGCTACAATGATGGGAACAGACAAAACTGAGAGAGCTGAGTGTATAGAAAAGATTGTTAGTTGAGAATGGAAGTAGGGCCATTTGGCATCCTGTTTGTCCTAGAAGATTTTCAGTCCTGGTTTCCATCTGAGGGAATCTGTAAGACCATTTTATTCCCCTATGTCGTGTTCCAATGGTAACAGAGATTTAGACTTTGAATTTTGTCTTTGTCCATCAATCACTGATTATTGCAATGATGATTGCAAGCTGCTATAGTGTGGGCTGATGGTCCTTAGAGTATAACACAACACTATAGCAAACAATATTCCATCCGAGGCTGCTAAGCAGAGCCACTCCTCCCTCCAGTCATATCATGCGCCATTTCTTTAGTGAAATGAATATTGTGAATTGACTCACCTAACACAAAACACACCAAAGCACCAATGTATTATATGACCCTTATTCAAAGCAGGACATTAGGATAGGGAAAGGGCTGTTACTGGGGACTTTGGAAAATAAAAATCGAATTGCAGTGCAGTGCCTTTCTGCTCTCTTTTTCTGCTTCTGACACTCTCGAGGTCTTGTCATTTTACATTCAGGTGGGTTTGGCTGAGAAGCATTTTTACATGGACATTTTCGACCAGTATAATTTTGCTGTGCTTCCTCACCGTGGAATCTCCAATGCCAGGTAAAATCAGATAAAATAAATGAAGTTATGTATCTTTGGAAAGCAGAATGTACCGTGCCAACTACTATGGTCACACTGTGTGATGACAGTCCCATGTGCTCAGAACAGCCCTGCCCTGAGCATATTGTGAGGTTGGAGCCTGTTTCTCATTCATCCCTTTCCTTCCTGTTTTCCCTCAGAAAATGGTTTTAATTAATATTGATTCACAAGATTTAGAGTTCTAAGATGTCAAAGATTGGTTAATTTAGAATTTCTTTTGGTTAATTCTTTTTGACATTTCTATGCATTTTTGTTGTTTTCCTTCCATAGCAACGACATATATGCTTGCTACACTTTGCAACTACATGGAAAAATGCTTAGAACTGTGCTCCAAACACACAGCCCTCGCTTCCTTTCACCCAATTTTCTTCTCATAGCACTTTATTGCAGCAGACATCTTTTCAAAGATTTTATACATTCACATACAGATTCTGTAATCAGTTTTAATTTCACTTTTCTTTAGCCTCTCAGTGACAAATTGTATACTGTGTTCCATTCTTCCTGTCCAAATGTCTTTTTGACTCTTCTCTTTTTTTTTCACTGCTAATAAAAATATGTTTATCTCATGTTCACAATTTATTAAAAAGGACCAGACATAAATACACACATACAAATAAATTTTCAAATGAAATTTAAAAGCTAACATGCATTGCTCCCTCATGATAGGCCAGGTGACCCAAAACGTCCATTGCATATGATGTGTGTCACATTGCATTCATTCTTGACCCATGATGATGGGATAGGGTGGACCTACAGCACTGATAATTAGTTTCACTGAGGGGAAGCTGAACAAGGCTTCCTTGGCTATGGACAATACAATGTTCCACTTTAATGCCACATGGTAGGAATCCCCCAGAAGAACTTCACCAACAGAAATATGATCTCTCACATATATAAGTAGACACACGAAACTTTGAAGTATCTACAAGAGATAATCATTATATTTTCTTCCCTGAAACTTAATAATTAGAAACATTTGTCAAGAATTTCCCTGTCTCTTATGACAAATTTGATTATCTTTAATTCTAGGAGATAGCACTAAAATGTAAAAATACCTTCTGACAAATACAGAAGGAATTACATGTTTGAAGAAAATATTCAGAAATACATTTTCAGGTCTTTTGGGAAAGTTCCCAGAAGGGAGATAGCTGGATTGAATGGGATTTCCAGTCCTAGTTTTTTGAGGAGTCTCCACA
>NDGN011404103.1:0-13044 GCA_002564285.1 Tympanoctomys barrerae | reverse complement strand
CATGTCGATGAGTCATGGCCATTGCCTGACCAATTTGCTCTCTGTGAAAGCCAAGAGCAAGTTGTATAAATTTCTACCTCACTGATCTGTGTTGTAATCCCTTAATAGATATTATTAAATTCCTTATTAGGAATTTATCTTATGGCAATTTCATGAATTAGAGCTTTAGTTTCCACCATAGATGTTGTTGATTTCGTTAACAAATTTTGCCTTTATTAGTATCTTTATTGTAGGTGTATTTTGAGTATTCCTTTAGTTATTACAGAATTCCCATATTTCTTTCACAACAACTTCAAATGATTGCTTTTTTCATGGGACATATGTTCTGAAGCTTGCAAAGGAAGTCAGGCTATGTTGCCTGAATAGACATTTTCTTCAACTTGGAAATTTGTTCAGTGGAAACACAAAAATGTTGTTCATATAACAACTGTTTCTACCCTTGACCTAATAAATTACAAACAGGGGAGATTCTGGAGAAATAAAGAGAACTAGCCCAAACTCAGCTTTTACCACTAATCAAAAAGAGTCTATGTTCTAAAGACAAATATAAAAGCTGACCCCAAAAGAGCAGAACAGATTCCTACCAAATTGTCTCCAAATCCAGGCTATAAAACCCACAGCTGTCATCTTCTCCCCCATTCTGAACTCCCAGCTTTTGCATGCCATCTTGGGCGACCATCAGCCGCAGATTTGGTCCAGATTCCAGGGATCCCAACACATTACCCTGAACATTCTGTTGCATCTCTTCCAAGTGCATCTGTTCAGGGGCTTTAATATTACACTTTAGCTTGAATCACTTTGCTCTTTCTTTACTCCAAATGAAAACAAGGAATAAAGTAGGAGAAGGTAGAATAAGAGGGCGTAGGTTTGCCGCTAAAAGCAGAGACCATATGTGCTGTTAACTGGCTCAAATGGAAGCAAAAGGGAGGAGTTGTTAATGAAACTCAGCAATCTACTCTGCTGAAATAGCAGACAAGATCAGCAGTGAGACTTGATTTTGCTGAAGGAATAAAGCCAAAGAGTCCAAATTTATATTAAGATCACTATTCAGAATTCAATTGTCCTAGATATTTTATTAGTTTTCTATTATGGTATAACAATTTATTCTAAAACTAAAGCTTAAAATAACCAACATTTATTATGTCTTTGTTTTTTCTCAGCACACACCTGAGAAAAAGAAAGGAGGGAAGACTTATTTGGACTCATGGATTCTGAGGTTGCAGTCCATGATCAGCTGACTCCATCATTCTTAAGCTTGTAGAATCCCAGAACATTATGGTGGAAAGGTGTGAAGCAGGAGAACTGTTCCCCTTGTGGCCTTCAGGAAGCAGAGACAGAGAGTGAAGGAGCCAGAAAGGAAGGGGCAGGAGATAAGGTGCTGGCCCCCAGTGTCATACTCTGGTGGCCCACTGCTCTACTCACCCTACTTCTAATACTCCATTCATCTATAAACTCATCAATGTATAATCCAATAATTAGCACAGAAAAAGAATTCTTAGTTCAACTACTAAATCTGCTTTTCTAGTCCCAACTTGATTTAATATGATTTTTAAAGAAAATTCTTTTTGTTATATTTTCTCATAACATGGCAGCTGGCTGTCCCAAAGTAAGGAATCAAAAGGGGGGGGGAATGGTACAAAATGAAAGCCACATTTTTCTATAGCTTGATCTCACAAGGTGAAAAAAATATGCCTTAAGTTCTGTTTTATGCACAAATGGATCTGTTAATACAGACTGTCTTCAACAACAGAGGAATATGCAAATACATGAATGCCAGCAATCATTCTGGTTACCTTGGAGGCTGCCTGGCATATTTCCCATCACTGAGTCATTCTACTGTAACTGTGTTTTATCGAAATTTAAAGAACAAGTTTCTGAAAGTTTTATAGATCAATTAGAGGCAAGGTATAAGTAAAAATATTACCACACAATGGGTGATTTAGCCAAAAACAATTTCACTGAAAGTAATTTTGTGGAAATAACATGGTCCAACATCAATTTGATAAAAATATATTCCAGTCATTAGAGAAATGCAAACATAAAAGCAAAATAAAAGTATGAATTTCCCAAATCCTGAAGGGCAGATGAAAATGAAGAAGAAGACTCATAAAGGTGAAAAAGTCTTTCCATCATGTACCAAAATAAATAATTTTATGAAACTAGAGTAAGACTATTAAGATTCAGACAAATTATCATATTGGCCAATTTCCGTTCTATTTGGCCAAATTGTTCTCGGCTGAATCATCTTTGTCCACTAGAAAGAGATTATAACTCACTTTGGAATAAACATGTTGCCAGTCTTTCATGTCAAGATTTTCAGAGCAGGTGATTAGTGTTGTAAGGCTAAGTGATGATACTGACCAATTAGCCCTGAATTTAGAGGCATAAAACCAAAAGAGTCTATCATTTTATAATTTCTATGACCCAAAAATTGGGACTGAAATTTTAACTCAGGTGAAACTTGCCTTATTGTTTTTGTCTAGGTGCCATCCCCAAAGCTTCATGCAGCCAGTGGGTGGGCTTCTAGAATTTCTGATTGATTCGTGATCCAATGCTGGGATTACACATGTGAGTGCTACACCTACCCTAGGGCAGGTTGCCTGCAGACAACATAAGGGAGGATAAGAGGCTTGCTTTTGACTTCTCCTTCCCTTTTGTTCATGCTGATTTTGCTGTTTTCCAGAGCCCTGAACTAAAGCCCACTGCCATGTGCCACTCTTCCTTGGAGCCAGCCAGTAAGGACTGAAATCTCCATAAACTATGAGCTAAATGAACCTTTCCTTCCTTAATTCTGTGTGTCAGGTATTTTTTCCTAACAATGAGAGAAAAGTAAGCAAGACAACCTGTCAGTTGAGATCTCTCACAAAGTTGCAGGCAGTCAGATGTCAGTAGAAGCTATAATCAACCGAAGGCTTGCCCAGAACTGGAGCAACTTCAAAAGTTAATACTTTACATGGTTGTCTGTGGGAAACATGGCTAGGAATAAATGATTAAACAAAATGGTTAAACTGAGGCACATTAGTGCATGGACTCCATGTGGAGAAAACAATTAAAATATGCTGTCAATCATAAAAAAGTTACACTGTAAGCAAGAAACATGCAAGATTTCTGAAGAGTGATTGCTGAAACTATGGTGCAAAATTGCACAGGTTTTGTGTAGAGCAAATGGTTAAACAACAAGATGTTTCTTTCTTTTTTCTTTCTTTCTTTTTTTTTTTTTTTTTTTTTTTGCAGAACCTGGGGTTGAACTTAGGCAATTGTGCTTGTCAGGGAGTCGCTTATTCCACTGAGCCATCTCCCCGACCCAACAAGATGTTTCAATTAGAAAAGTATGTTACTACTGGCTGTTGTCCTTCCTCCTTCCCCAACAAACTTGCCCAGATAGGTAACTGAAGTATAGTTTTGATAAGTCCCATTTCTGCACAGGATCTACCTTGTATAATCCTAGAAACATCAATCTCTTATTCCACAAAATAGTAGTCCCAGTCTAGAAACAGAAAAAAAATTACTGTTACATATTAAGATGAAAAAAAGTGCAACTATCAAGGGAGAGGAAATATATTGATCTAAATTTGTATCAAGGTATAAATAATTTGTGAAAGATCATTTTCTGAGATTTCATAGAAGTTGGCCAACAAATAATGGAAAGGACTGTACAAGAAACAGGAGAGGCCTGGAGGGCAGTGGAGGTAAAAATCTCTGACACTACCAGTTTTCCAGGGCCTACACTTATCCTACAGCCATTCAAAGTGAGAACTGTAAAAAATAAAATATACTAGCCAAATAATAATAATGAATCCTCAAATGGAGTTAGCTAGGGGCCAATGTTTGAGAAAGAAGTTATTTTTAGATTAGTACCCATTGTTTTTTTCATTTTAGGTTACCATTTAGTTGTACCTTTTAATTAATGGTCTCTTCATATGTACCATTGTGCATGTCAGACCTTTATCAGCTCTTGCATAAAGTAGTATAACAGAAAAAGGACAGAGAGGGGGTTGCATGTGTGGAGGACCACTTGAGCAGCTCTCCTTGCAAGAAAAGTGACTGTCTCCATTTTGACTGAGCCTGATCCTCTTTCCTCATATTGTTACATACAGAGCTGGCTAGGACTTCTGTTTATCCTTCAATTGGCCTTAAGCAATGTGTATTGGTCTAGCTAAGGTGTTGGTGATAGTCTATGAAGGTGGCGTGCATGTTTCTCTGGTAACCTATACCTGCTACTCTTTAATGTGAGCCAGGTCAGGACATGACGGAAGAGCTAATGCTCCATGCCACCAGCTGGGATCAAGCCTCGAGACAGAGGCTATGGCTTTATGGGTCTTGAAAGACTACATCAAAGCTGAAGCACCAGACCCTCGAAAACTATCTCAATAGCATAAAGCAGATTACTGTCTCTGCATATCCTCTCTGCATATGGCAGAAGTAAATGTAGGCAACCCACCTAGCTCATCTCACAGTAGTCACCTACTTCCCACAATTCTCAGTCAATCCTCCTTAAGCCACTCCTCTACTGAATAAAACCGGGTGAGGCCCTGGGTCAGTCTCTTGGTTCCAGAAAGCCATCTTTATGGCTGGACTTAGAGCCCCTCAACTCCCCAGTGATTGAAAATATAATTCAGTGTCTTTGTTTTCACCATGAGTTGCATTGAAAGTGGTAGATTGGAATCAACTTGATGGGATTCCAATAATGTAACGTTAGGATTACAAATATTGGCTTTTTGGACCAAGACAAGGACCTGGAAGTGTCTCCTACATGCATAGAGTCTTGCAAAGACATTACAAACTACACTGGAACCAGAAATAAAAATCTAGTGCCATGCTTCTCTTGGTCCTTTATACTACCTGGAGTTGACCCAAATGGTAAGAATAAACTATAACAATGTAGGCTTATATTCCCACAAAGGACTAAGGGTTGGCTACATGTTAGACCAAGTTCTATCCCGGTGAGCTTCAAGAATCTGACAGAGAAAGGGTACTCAAATGTCTCTACAGTTCTGTAATTTTGTTGCTCCAAATATTGCTCAAAATTGCCCCCAAATACCTAAAACTCAATCCAAGGAAAGAGTCTCTATTCAAAGTATTTATGCTCACAGACTATAATTTTTAAAATGTAGATATTGCAATACATAATACTTTTTCAATGTCCCTTTTTTTCTGCCAGAACCAGCTCTGTTCCCACATTCTCTAGGCTTGAAAAAAATGCTGCTCCCATCTCTTTTTCCCTTCATTACTTGTGGCCACAACATGTCTTTCTTGTCATTGCCAGTGAATGCTCCTATAAACCAACCATCTTGCTCACATTGTTCCATGCAAACAAATGCTTCACATTTTGACTTTAGAGAAACAGCCATCAGTACAATAAAAAATTATACAAGTTCATACACACACACACACACACACACACTTATACAAGTTTTTAATTAAAATACCAATATAGATAACAGTGGATTTTTTTAGTAGAGCCCTTCACAAAAAAGACTCTACTTGTGAAATATGTGTTCCTAACGAAACTTTATATAATATAGAACTTCATATAGAAACAAAAGAATTTAAAATTTTATCTCTTTGACTTCTTTCAATTTAGACTTTAAAGGAGTATGTCTGCCTCATTCTATGTTGTCTTGGAAAGTGATGACATGCCTGATAGGTTTATATTTTAGAGAAATTTGTATCTATTTATCTAATATTTTATTTATTTGTTACAGAGTCTCACTGCATAGTTCAGACTCATAGTGTTCCCCCTTTCTCAGCCTCTCCAGTGCTAGGATTATATGCATGTGTCACCACACCTGGGGTTCCAGGGCCAGCATGGCCTGTGGTATCCAGGAATGAACCCTGTTCCTTGCACTTACCAGGCAGGTGCTTAGACCACTGAGATATCTCCCCAGGCCCAAATGCCTGACATAATATTAATACCCAATAAATAATTATAGAATGAATAAGTGTGATAAATAATATATCATTCAATCAGTCAGTGATCTGTATTATTGTTTTTAATCTGTGATGTCCCACCACACAAAGTGTGGATTTTTTTCAAGCACTTTTTCTAGATAGTTCTGGTTTTCAAATATCTAGACACCTCCTCTATTCCTTCTAATTTCCCTCTAGAACCTACTTATTGCCATAGATAAACCACAACCTCCCTTTCTCCAAAGTACAACAGAAGTAAAACCTGTCCAAGAGAAGTTGGATCCTGGGGGGAAAATAACCTACTTACCTTACTATGTTCCAACTCAAATCCTGATTTCAATCATTCATGCATTCATAAGTCACATCATTTAATTTTTTGACAAATAATTTGACTTCTGATTGCTATTACTCATATTGACACAAAGATGTATTACTATACAATTTAGTTCAACATAGAACCTCTAGCAGTTACAACTCAACAATCATAAACCTGGCTATAGTGCCAAGTTACTGCTAGGGCTGAATCCCATTACAGTAATGGTGATTATAGGGAAACCAATATTATTACAAATCTAGTATGTGCCAGGCACTGTACTGGACAATTTCCATATGTCATAAACAATCATTATTATAGACCTTGAATGATGTCCTTAGTTACTGTGTTTTTGTGCAAGAGAGATCCCCACAGAGTCCTATGATTGGTGTAAAGCCAGCAACTGAATCACAAGTTATACAGAAACTGTAACTATTAAGTTGCAGATCTTGCTTGTGTTTACAGAACTGTGATCCCATCAGAAGTACCTTTGGTTTCAGACATTGTCCAATGTTGGATTGAATTTTTATTATTCTCTTGCTTTATGAGAAACTTAACTTCAACATGGTCATAAAAGGGATGGCTGAGTATTTGAAAATGAGCATTAATGAAACTAAGCATAAACCCACTGGGATATGTTTTTGCTTTATTGAACTGTAATCAGAAGAATATAACCATACTTTTGTCACATAAACCTCACTAACCTGTCCCAAGCCCCATTTCCCTATCTCCAAATATGAGTTTCTGCACCTTCCTTAGATTGAGGCACCTTGAACACAGCATCCAACATGTTTCTAGCTTGCAAGGACTGTCTTTTGAGCCACAGGAAAGCTGAGATGGCTCTCCGGGTGTGAGAATTCTCAGTCTCTGTCAAGAGTGTTACAAATCATATGGGAAAGGATACAAGGTTTTCCAGTGTCCAGATGAGCCAATGAAATAGGTTTAAATGCTTGAAGTATACAATGACTACATTTTGTGAAAAGATTCTCTGTTAAAACTGAAACCTGGCAGGAAGGGGCACAATCTAAAGGGACTTTCTCCTCCCTGAACAGAAACCCCTGGGGAAATGGGATTTCATTTTTAAGTAGGTCTGGTTGCCAATGATTTTAGCACGATTGGACTTCACATTTTAGATTCCAGGAAATTTCCATTAAAAAGAAAAGTCTTGAAACTTGACCTGTTATGGTCAGAAAGTTCCATACCATTTAGCGCAGTTACTAGCACCTGAAATGGCGAGTGAACATCTTGATTCAGTTTGGCATAATAAGCATCTGATAAAACAGGCCCCTTAGGAGGATCTCTGAGATTTTATAATTAGCACAAGCTGCCATCAATACTTTTTATCTATTGTCTTCCTAATTAATATTGATTTTTAAAGAAAAACTCACAGAGTGTAAAATGGTTGAGGTGGAATATAAATTCCTTTTGTGTACTTGTGGGTGAACAGAGTCAAAAAAGAGCATATGAAGTCTGAATGCTAAACACAGTCCGCTGTGCTAGTCCACTTTTCATTGCCATGACAAAGTAACAGAAAAACAACTTAAAGGAGGAAAGATTTATTTTGGCTTATAGTTTCAAAGGTGTCAACATTGTCTGCTGGCTCCATTGTTTCTGAGCCTATAGCAAGGTACTAATAATGGTGGGGAGGGTGTGGTGGAGCACAGCTGCTGACTTCAAGGTGGCAAGAGGCAAAGCATGTAAGAGCATGTGCTTGCAGCTGCCCACTTCCTTTGTCGCTAGCTGCCCACTTCAGGCCAAGTGCCCTGCTCAGTTTGCTCTCCCACATACCGACAATGTGGGGGACATAGACATACAGACTCACACACAAAAGTGCTTTATAAATACACTAGGCATCTCTCTGTCCAAGGAAGCTGACAGTTATTATTAACCATCACAAGCGCTGCTCTGATCAATTTGGCACCAACTCACCTTCTCCTTAAACTATACTCAATCTCTACATTAATACAGTGAAGAGATCATAATTCTTCCTAGCATGCTGGGCTATTCTGTGTATTCTCTTATAGCCAAAAGTATACTAATTTCTTCCCTAAAGTTACAGTAGTTCCAACATTGCTCAGAAAGTCCAAGTTTGAAATCTCTTCTGAGACTCAGGCTAAGTTTATCTTTGCACCTCTGCAAAACTCAAAACACAAGTTATGTACTTCCAGATATGTGATATAGAGTAAACATTCTCATTCCAAAAGGATGAAATGGAGGCAAAGAAAGTGAATAAGGGGCCAAAGCAAGACAGAGATCCAGGAAGGAATATATTAAATTTGATAATTCTAGGCGTAGCATCTTGGGCACTTGATGGTGAGACATGAGCTCCAATGGATTTGGACAGTCAACCCCTATGGCCACAACTCATGTGACCTTTCTCAGGCTATGTCTTCTCATTCACTGCAGCTTTCCTTGACAAACATTCTAGTGCATGACATCTCTAATTTATGACTATTAGAGCTTCAGCTTCACTCTTGCACCCTCATGCATCAACCTTTTAGGTGTTGCCTGCTGAGATTAAGACTCACATACTGCCTGATTCTCAGTCCTTCTTTTGAAATCTCAGTGAAACCCTCAATAACCCCATAACTCTTTCAAAACAAGCATGATGTGGGCAATGAAGAATGTTGGCCACCACTGTAAGCAGTATCTAGTCAAAAGAATGTCTAGATACTCTTTGGACCACTGCTATAGGGACCTTGGAGAGCTTGGATGGCTGCAAGCAAAGAAAGCCTTCCCTAGAGACCCACGTAAACAGAACACCTAGGGCTTCCTTACAAAAAAAAAAAAGGTAATTCAAAGGAGTTTGTTCACACTTTTACATCCTAAGCCTGCAATAGGCAGGATCTGGCAAATTCTTGAGAAAACTCGAAGACATCTTTGTTAATGTCTTGTTACAAAGTATGTGGCTTCTCTTTAATGGTTCTAGTGTCACGACCAATCACACACTTTTTTGGATCTAGCTTTATGGCATCTTCTCTTCTGGTCACACCTTCCTATTTACTAACACCTTCTTCCAAAAAACCAAAAAGTCAAAAAGGAAACAAGGAAGGGAATAATATGTTAGAAAATGTAATAATTATATACATGCTTAGAATTACACAGATGTTTATTTCTACTAAGTAGAGACTTAATTTTCTCAGTATTTCAGAGCTTTAGGAGTCTTACTGTTGCCCCAATCCCTGACTTACACATATGTACAAAATTATTAAGCATGTCTTTCACATGGAACTGAAGAACAAAGAAAATACTCCAGATAATTTATTATGGATACATGTTGTACTTCTTAAAATTCTCTTATACTAAGATTATGTTTTCTATCTCTCTTCTATTAAGATTATGTTTTCTTAATCATATGTTTTCTTTGTACCTGATCTGAACACAAATGAAGAGGACTTCCTCCTTTCTTTCTTTCCTTGATGTACAAATAAAATACTATAAGAAAATTCATGTGAATATTAATATTGATTAACTCCTTATAGTGGAAAAAAGTTTAGTATAGTAACAGTTTTAATTTTTTATGAGAGTAAAATATCACATTTCAATAGGAAAGAAATGATGACAAAAGAAAAAAAGAAACTAGGAACTAGCACTTCCCCACCACAAAGAAAGAAGCATAGAGCTTAAGAAACTGTTGTAGGCCTCTATTCCCATTTAACTGATTTTCACCATGTAGATGGATCAGACTCAGTTCTCTAGACCTTATCTACACTGTCTCATCATCATACCACTAGACACTTACCACTAGCTTTTTTCCAACTGGTCCTTCTCTACATGCTGGGAACATGGAATTTTCCTCTTAACTGGTTTCTGAACCCACATGTTTCCTCAGCATGGATATATGCAAATACTTATCCTTCCCTACAAAAACATGAAACAAGACCCTTGGCATAACCTCACAAACATTTGCATTTATCAGGTGATGCCAGCTTAGAAGGCTTAGCAGATTCTCAACGGACAACACAACATTATAGCTCTGCCTTTGGCAACTATTGAGGAAATTGTACACAGAAGTCTTCATTCCCTGTCTTCAAGTTCTAGGAAGCCACTGTGTTTAAACAACTGCTAGAATCTCCCTCTGATGTACACACATGAAGACAAACATGTTCAAAGTTTAAAATTTTCAAGTTGAGAGTTTTGTTTTTGCATGGTGAAAATATGAAAGTATTTTGAGATCCTCAGGAAGAAATTCAGTTATAAATAATCCTGAGTTAAAAGATATAGGCTTTGTTGAATTTAAAGCACAAACATGCTTCTTAATGGCCACATCTAACAGCTCAGTGAGCCAAAAAGCAGGAAAGAAACAAAGGCACATTCAGCCAAATATTAAATTTTGAAAAGAAGTGTTCTGTTGATTGATGTTTTTGACATTTTAATCAATTTGCTGTAATGTTCATAAATAGATCTACTATAGGGAAAAATGTAGGATCTCAGTTTCTCTGAGGTCTGCTGAAGTTTTTAGGATTAGAGCAAATGAAGCCGGGGAAATTTCTGTGACACAGGAATGGGAAATAGCTCAGTGGCATAAGCACTTGCCTGGCAAGAGCCAGGTCCTGAGTTTGATCCCTGCTGCTGAAAGAAGGGAGAGAGCGAGAGAGAAAGAGAGAGAGAGAGAGGAAGGAGGAGGAGGAGGAAGAGGAGGAGGGGAGGGAGGGAGAAAGTAACTGATATATAAGAGGAGCTAATTAGTGAATAGTGTGTAGATAAAGAAAATGTGGTGTATATACATAATAAAGTATTGTTGCTTCATAAAGCAGAGTAAAAGCATGTAATTTGCAAGAAGATGGATAGAATTAGAAGATATCGTGTGGGGCCATGGAGATAATTCAGTGGTTTAAGCACCTGCCTATGCAAGTACAAAGACCTAGCACCACATGCCATCCCAACCCAGGCACGCTGAGCAGGCCACCAAGACTGGGCATGATGGTGCACACCTGTAATGACTGGGCATGATGGTGCACACCTGTAATGCCAGCACTGGGAAGACCAAAACAGGAGGATCACTATGAGTCTGAGCTGCACAGTGAAACCTGGTACCAAATCCATAAAATGTTAGAAAGAAGAAGATATCATGTTAAGTGAAATAAATCAGGCTCTAAAAGTAAATAATACATATGATCTCTTACATATGAAAACTTAAAACAAAGAAAAGAACCAGAAAGGAGAAAAGAGACTATTAGGGAATGAAAAAGAAGACGGGTGATAAAAGGGAGAGATGAGGTCAAATATTAAATTTTGAAAAGAAGTGTTCTGTTGATTGATGTTTTTGACATTTTAATCAATTTGCTGTAATGTTCCTAAATAGATCTACTATAGGGAAAAATGTAGGATCTCAGTTTCTCTTTTAAGAGAGGTTAGAAGAAGCCTCAAGGAAGTCTAACATTCAGGCTGTGGCATGGGCACTACTGGCAACTTTTAGTCAGGTTTATACTGAAAGTCAGGAACAAAATCCTCATTTGAAAAGTTTTCAGTTTGGCTAGAAATGAGTCATTGCAAAGGTGGTGCATTAGACAGAGATTAATAAAAAGAAGTTTCTAAAAATGAAGCACTTCACCTCAGGACAATAGAAAGAAGACCTTGAGAATATCTTAAGAATCAGCCATACCCCACCCCTCCCAGGCTAAGAGGTGCAGAAGTGAAGGATGGCTTGTAGAAGAAGGTCCCGGCGTACTGTGCACGAAAAGGGCCACACAGGGAACCAGTTCTCTTGAATTTGGTTCAGAGTACTCAGCTAATGAGGCACTCAGGGCCTCTATAACCATGCATTGAAGTGGCCAAACTACTGGGCATCCTGGTAGCAGATGCTGGAATGAACCGTGTGGTATTGTTGGCTTTAGAGATATGCAGAATGCAAGAGCTGTGGGGTCAGGGAGGTTCCAACCCAGATATCAGAGGAAGGCTTGGGAGGACCGACAGTGTGCTGCAGAGAGGGCAGTTGACGAAGCTGTAAGAATGGAACTGCTAGTGTGGTGGAGATCTCTGGAAGCTGAAGATGCCAGAAACATGGAATTCTTGTTGAGGAAGGCCAAAAGCAGTTCCACCCAAAACATCTGGTGTTCACATCTTTGCCCCAAGTGCTGAAAACAGAGTTTGCCCTTCTGAGTTTGTCTTGTTTTGGTCTCATTAGTTTCTATTAAACTGAAAAGTTTCTGCACAACAAAAGAAGCAGTCAAGGAAATGAACAAATGACATCTGCTGAGGACAGATAGTAAGTGGAGCCTCCACAAGAGACAAGCTATGTTAATTATAACCAGCAAGGCAATAGAGGTCGGTCTGCTGGAACTCTTTGGAGTTCATATCTAGCCACATCCTCTCTGGGTTCTGGAAATGGAGCTTCAGAATTTAATGTTAGTCCTGCTTGCTTTCAGTCTTGCTTTGATCTGGTCCTTTTACTCTCCCTAGACCTCCCTTTTACAATAGGAATGTGTATACTACTGTTCTATTGTATGTTTGAGGTGTTTAAATTTCTTTAATTTTATGGCATTTTACAGCTGAGAGTTTCAAATTTCAAAAAAGATTTTAGATTGTACTTTTCAGTCCTTCTGAAATTTTCACAACTGTCAGAGTGGAACTAAATGGATTTTTCATAAAGAGATGCACATAAGCCTTTCAAAGTCAGTGGAAGAATGTGCAACTGATGCACGGATGACCACCAAGAACCTCATGATTTTAAAGGTGGGGCTTTTGGAAGAGATTTGACTTGCTATTGGAAGGTAGTATCTGGTTGGAATAAGAAGTCTACAGGGGCACAATCTAAAGGATCTCTCTGTCTGTCTGTCTGTCTGTCTGTCTGTCTGTCTGTCTGTCTCTCTCTCTCTCTC
>NDGN011404100.1:0-14215 GCA_002564285.1 Tympanoctomys barrerae | reverse complement strand
AGAGAGACAGAGAGAGAGAGAGAGAGAGAGAGAGACAGAGAGAGACAGAGAGAGACAGAGAGAAAGTTAGTAACATACCAACACCTGGTTTGTCTTTAGAGGAGGTTTTGTGGCCAAGCTTTTTCCTCCCCTGTGCTTCCACATCTCAGAAAGCGCCCGTGGTCAGTACACTGGGATCACAGAGCTAGGTGTTATCCTCAACCCAGGCCTCCTCCCTGAGTTCAGCCTGTTACCAAGTCTTGTTAAGACCACCCCAAAATGTGTTTCCTGCTGTCTCATGCATTCAGCTTTGTCCACCATTTTTCTGTGGCATTACAGTCCCCTGCCTCTGTTCTCTGGCATTCAGGGTGATGGAGTAGATATCCTCGTAGGTATTTGAGTAGGCAAACAGAATCACATCAGGCCTCTTCACAGAGCTTTTCCATAACTTCTTGCTGGTGCATAAGCCCCAGAGGACCCCTTCTTTCCTGTGCTCAGGAGTGGCGGCCTCTGGCAATGCCACCCTGGCCCAGCCCTCTCTGCAGCTCAGGGCTTCTGCATCACTGACCCACATGGCTTTCAGTCACCTTCCCTGGCCGCCCTGTCTCTACACACCTTCTCGCTCACATCCCTCACTGCAGCCTTCTAGCAGTTCCACTGTCAGTGTGCTGCTTCTTTGTCTGCTTAATTTCTATGTAATTGTCCCACCTTCTCCACTGGACATGCGGGGACCAGACGTGCTACTGCAGTACCCTGG
This sequence comes from Tympanoctomys barrerae, assembly GCA_002564285.1. Lineage (NCBI taxonomy): Eukaryota > Metazoa > Chordata > Mammalia > Rodentia > Octodontidae > Tympanoctomys > Tympanoctomys barrerae. Next base: position 13,479 of record NDGN011404100.1, on the reverse strand, counting down.
TGACCATAACTGGAGGTGCCCTGTGCGGAGGGGTAGACTCAGGGGCAGACCGGTGACTGGATGGCCTTGGCTTCCATGCGGCTTCGGTCTCACGGAGCGTCTCAGCCCCCAGCCTCTCTGCGCTCAGCTGGGATTGGGACAACACAGTTCTCTGCCCTGCTGCTCCATATTTTGGCATCCGAAAGCCTGATAAATACATGGGTAAGCCAGCCGGTACAGTCGAGGGTGCAAGGGACACCTGGAACCGCGGGCTAAACATCTCAAGCTGGCTTTTGATTTGAAAAGGAGCTAGGTGGCAGGAGCATTTCTAACACACTTCCCTTTTGTATTGACTGACAGCCCTTCCCAAACTTCCTGAAAAAAAGATTTTAGAGCCATTACTATTTTACTGTCTGCTGTCCCTTCCAATTTTATAAACTCATAAGCTTACTCCTCCCTGAAAGGGCTTCAGTAAAACATTCATCGAACAAATATCAGCTTCCTTATTTTTCTATAGGGCATTTTAGTGTAATTTTAATGTAGGCTGTAAAAGTTGGCAAAAGGAAACTTATAACCGTTTTTTTTTTTAAAATTGGGTTTGGTGCCAGGAATTGAACTCAGGACCTCAAGCTTGCCAGGCAGGTGTTTTAAAAATTATTAAAATAATCATTTTTGCAGAAAATGTTTTCAACATGAAGAATGAACAGAAAACATGGAATTTATAACATGGATTTGTTGCTCTGGTCTAACTCAAAAGAAGCTGGAGGAAGCAGAGCTCTATTTGAGGGCAAAGACAGAGCAAAACTTGAATTACCTCATCCGCAAGCTTCTACCTTCGGGTAGAAGCCAGAATACTAATTTAGTTTAAAAACTGCTCCAGCAGCAAAACCCTCCATTAGTAGGTTGATTTGCAAAAGGAAAGTGAAAGGGGAACCAAGTACACTGGGAAAGGATTAACACAAATTATTTTAAAGCTTTTTTCGTAACTTAGAAACATTGTATGACAACTCTTCTGCTTGAGAAGGCCTACTGCTGGGGTCTTTAAAATGTGAGGTATGTTTTGGTGGCTGTTTAGAGAGGTGTTCCGAAGCAGATGGTGACTGTACTCCTCAGCTTATGAATCTTAGTGTGTAGTTTGGAGCCTGGGTTTTAAAACACAGTCTGTCTCGCTGGTTTTCCTCTCCCAGTTCTCAGTTTGATTTTCTGCATTCGATTTTACAGTTTACGAGGCTTTAATCATCTCCTGGATTTTGTGCAGATTGATTATTTTTCTCTTCCTCCTTGGACGTTTCAGGCTTTCCACTACAAACTTGGGTATTTCTCTGGACTGTTTTCTTTTTGGTCCAGGAAGGTGCAGGCTCTCCTTGATCCCCCTTCCTCCGCCTCAAGGAAACCAGCCTACTGGGCAAGGCGCCTGATCTCCGGGCTTCTAGAAGAGGAATTCTGAGTGTTCTCACAGGCTGTAGTTTGCTCAGCGCCCATCCACTGGGGAGACAGAGCCTCCGCTCCCGTCCCATGCCCAGGCATTGTGCCTGCAGTTACGACTGCTCCAGCCCTGTTGTCAAAAGGGGACAACTGTAAAACCTTTGCCTGAGTGAATTCCCACAGCAGCCCCGTAAGGTTGCCAGGGCTGGTGTCGATTTTTACTTTTACTTTTTGAGACAGGGTCTTGCCTTGTAGTTCAGGCTAGCTCTGAACTCACTCTGTAGCTCTAACAGGCCTTGAACTCAAAGCAATCCCTGTGTCACAGCAATCCTGCCTCAGCCCCTGGAGTGCTGGGATCACAGGCATGTGCTACCGTGGCCAGCGGGGTGTCTATTTTTAATGGATGAGAAAACTGAGACACACAAGTTTCAGCTGGAGGGAACACTCAGGAGTATCACAAGCAATCTACCCCTCACAGCCGCAATGTGTCTTTGCCTTTATATATTGCATTTATATGGCCTTGATTTATTATTATTATTGTCATTATATTGTTATTATAATAGCTACACTGTTTTGGAACTGTGTGTCTCAGTGTGCCTGAATCTTGTACTTTACATCTAGGATGGTCTACCTCCATTTCCTGTCATGGAGCTGTTCCCTTGCCAAGTCAAAACTGGGGCCTCAAGACATTTCTGCTCTCTTAATCAACTTGAATGGGGATCCCATTCAGAGTGGGGACTCCTGTTGGGCAGACCCCTTCCTTGGGCACCCAGCACAGAGCAGCAGCACTTGGTTTCAGTACTCTGTCATCATCTCGGGAGCTTTTAGAGATTAGTCTTATTAAAACAAGTCAGTCTCCCCACCTTGGGTTAATTGTGGCCGGTGGCTGTCCTGTGCATTGTGCGGTATTTGGCAAGATCCCTGATCTCTGCAGATGGCATGTCTGGTGTGCTGCCAAATATGTCCGTAGGCATTGCCGTGTGTCCTGCATGAAAGAGGCATGATCCCTGGGATTCACTTCTGCTGGCTTCCGAAGTTCAAGCTAAGTTGCCTTCACAACCAGAAATCCTTCTTTCCAGACACCTTCTTTTCTGGGTCATGACCTAACTGCCATCTTGGGATCACATCTCTGGGCTTCTACTTGAGTCTGTCCTGGGCAAAGGGAAGGGCTGGTATCGCAGCCAGCTGTAGATGGGTCTGCCCATCCCACTCTGAGTGTGGGCCTCTCAGGCCAAGACCCTTATTTAGCTATGCTGCTGTCTCTGGGCCTTACACAAGACCTGGCTGTGTTGCAGGGGACAGTGACTATGTGATGACTGAGCACTGATCGAGCCCTTTGCACCACAGGCTTGGGGATTATTCAGGGAGACTGCACCCCTGAATCAAGTGTCAGTGGGATGGGGGAAGTGTGGCCCTTTCACTGCCTGCCCCTGATGGGTTTGGCCAGATGGATGGACCATGAAGAATGATATTGGAGAAGAAAGCAGAATTATCAGTGAACCAATATAATGATGAAATATTTGCAGGGACTGCAAGAAAGTACTGAAGTGAGAAAGCTTTTCTGATGCTATGATTTTTTTTTTTTTTTTTTTGTCGCAGGAATGAAAAAGGTTTCTGGTCAGCCATGACTGTGAGTCCAAGTCCAGATCCACCCATCCTCCTGGTGATGGTGACGACAGTAGGACCTTCCTTTGGAGATCAGCTGCCATAAGGTTGATGGCTGGCATGTCACAGAGACCCCCCAGCATGTACTGGTGTGTGGGGCCAGAAGGATCAGCTGTGTGTCCAGAACGCACCATGGAGACCCCCACCGGTAAGGACAGGGCCACGTCGTGTGCCTGGTCACAAGCTTCTCTGCTTTTCCTACAAGGAGTTTAGGCTAGGTCAGAACAAGGTGTCTTCAACCACAGGAAATACTTGGCAATTATTGGGTGTTTTCTCACCATAAAATATATCTAGAGATTTGTGCTTGAGTTCTAAATATGGAGGAACCACATACAAAATTTGTTGTGGACTCAAAGACCTTAAGAAATGGGGTCTCGTGTCATGTTGGACTTTCTGAAAAATGGATGTTTGATTTTGTTTTAGCATCATAAAAATAATGCCTGTTCATTAGAGCAAAACTGAAAAAAGACAAAAGTGAAGTAGAAAAAATTACCCAGACTCCCACTGCCCCAAGTACAAGCACACGCACACCTAGCATCCTGCTATATTCTCTTCTAGTTTCACCGTGATTAAAAAACCTTGCATTAATTTTATTGTACTTAGAATGTAAATACAAGTTTGTATGCTCTTTTTTTGTACCAGAAATTGAACTCAGGACTTTGCTCTTGCCAGACAGGTGATTATGCCACTGAGCTATCTCTCCGGCCTTCTTTCCTATCTTTTTACCAGTGGCATTGACCTAAACTACCACTTAGTTCACGTGATTAAGAGAAAACATCATTTTATATAGGAGTATAATATAAAATTCTTAACCTAATCCTTATTTTCCTTTGAAATGTGGGTTGCTTCTGACTGTTTGTTGTTTCCAAAAGTGTTCCGTTGCCATATTTTTATACATGGGTTCCAGTTATTTCTATAAAATGGATCTAGAGAGGTCACGTTGAGTTTGAACATTCTTTGAGATTTCTCCATGAAAGCTGTAGGACTCACTGTCAACTCCAATACTGGTGTTACTGTTAACAATAAATATTTGTTCATCTCTTAGTATATACCAGGCTATAAATTTAGTGCTTTATGAAATAATCTCATTTTATCCTCAAAACTGTGACAATGGTGCTTTTATCCCTGATAAATACCTAAAGAACTTGAGAGAGAAGTCTGGAAGCTTCCAGTAACTTAGTAAATCATAGAACTGCCAGCTAAGAGCTCAGCAGACTAAGGGACCAGAGTTCAATCCCCAGCATGCCATGCCGGCCCCGCCCCTGGGGTGTGCTGGCACAGCAACTGAGACTGGGCGTGGCGGCGCGCACCTGTAATCCCAGTACTTGGGAGGCTTGCAGGCTGAAAACAGGAGGATCACTACGAGTCTGATCTGTGTAATGAGACACTATAGACCCAGTACTAAATGCATAAAAAAAAGAACTGCCACCTAACGCCTGTCAAATGCTTAAAACTTTCATCCTTAATGGCTAGGCCATCTTGTTGGATTTGCGAGGGCTGTGGTTTTGAGAGATCACATTTTGGGTTCAAGAGAGCCGAGTTGTTAACGCCTGCAGCATCCTGTAAACCTGAGTGTGAAAGGGTTTTTAGTGGGAACCGAACATGCACACTACCAAGCTGAAGGTGATGAGAACACCATGGCCTATAATTCGCCAGAAAATTTTGTCCTGTAGTTCAGCATGAAGAATATTCTATTAGACATTACAAATTACAAAACTAATCAAATCCCCTAGCTAGATGTGGTGGCACAGGCTTGTAATCACAACACTCAGGAGGCTAAGGCAGGAGGATCTCTGTGAGTTTGAAGCCAGCCTGGGCTACACAGTGAGAGCCTGTCTCAAACCAAACAAAAAATCCCCTTAAGGAATTTCATAAAGAAGCTACTAATTTCTGCCCAAATGCTGACAGCCCAATGTTCCCTAAGATACTAACAGCAGAGCTGAGCCTGGGGGACCCAGCCCTGGAGCTCAAGAACTATCAGAATTCACTAATTCCATGGGTGGAACCCTGGAACACACCCCTGTGCAGAACCCACTTTTGAAACTTTGCACCCTGGATTTCATCTTCACAGGCAATAAACAACAAATGCTCCTGAAGCATGCCAAGCTCATGTCCCCATAAGCCTTATTGTAAACTGAAAAACCTCACAAACTCAAAGTGCATTTAAGATGCCTGCCCTACCAAACACCCACGTTTACCCTGCCTGTCTTAGACACACCCAGACCACACACCATAGCTGCAGCAGGGCAAAGTCACTTCGCACGAGGACTTCTTTATTACTGTGGTGGACTAGCTCATCTAATTGTTGCCTACTGTACAGAATACACAAAATAGATCGATTGCTTTGTACTGTTGTAAAGTCAGAAAATCCTAAGGTGGACCACTGGGGTCAGGAACTAGCTGTATCTCCCCAAGCCCACCGCCGGGGGATGGGAGGCTCTCAGGAGAGTGTCTGAATTGGGTTTATGGACTCTGTACTGTACTATTTGTGTTCTTTATGTTTCCTACAAAGAACACATGCCCTTGTTTTATTGCTGTTTGGCACTACATGTACAGTAAGAATAATATGGCAAGTTTTTTTACTAGCACATGTTTGCAGTACACTGTGACCCCATTCCTTGGGCAGGCTTGGTCCATGGTCATAACACATCTTAATTTCTTTCTGTATCCCTGTTACCGCCCTTCCTTTCCCCCTCCCTCCATCTCTTGATCTCCTTCCCATTTGCAAAAAGTCTGTCTACTTCCTATTATGTATCTTTTATTGTGCTCCTTGTTTATAGTCTGTGATACTTAAGACACTGTGAGACTGGGCGTGGTGGCGCACCTGTAATCCCAGCACTTGGGAGGCTGAAAACAGGAGGATCACTATGAGTGTGATCTGTGTAGTGAGACCCTTTAGATCCTACACTGAGACATAAAAAAGACACTGTGTTTGATTTATTTCAACTAACATTATGGCCCCAGGTGCATCCATTTGCTACAAATAACCTGTGTTTATCCCTCGTGGCAGAGTAGCCCTCCATTGTGTGTACCACATTTTCTCTATTCATTCATTCTACTTCTGAGATTCAGCTACTGAGTTGTGCTTCTGTGCCCACGGTTATGCATGCATCGCTGTGATAGGGTGCTCTGTACTCTTCCCGTACAGTATGTGGAAGGGGGATAGCTAGGTCAAGTGGAGCTTCTAGTTTCAGGTTTCGAGGAGTTTCCATAGTGCTTGTACTAGCACCAGCATCGGAGAAGGGGTCCTCTTCCCCGATAGCCTCACCGGCATTTGTTACTGTGATTTCTGGGCGATATCCATTCTCGCTGGGGTCAGAGGGAATCTGATGCTTCAGGATTAGGGTCTGATTGGCACCCCTCATCACTCCTTACATCCAGGTCAGATTTCTTTCTCTGGTTGGTTTCTCCTTGTTGTCTTTCTAGTGCCTGTGTGCCTGGGGGAGGGGCTTTCTGAGTGTGTTCCTCCTAGGATGATTTTCTGTCTCCAAAGGGAGATTGTGCCTCCTCACTTCCTCTGAGACTGCATGGGATGAGGGCGAGCCAGACTGCCCAGCGCCCCTCATTTCAGGAAGAACTGCTGCAGACCGAACTCATAGCTCTGGCTTAGAAAATTGCCTGCCAGAGGAAAAGCCAATGATGCTTAAATTATTTGGAAGCAACTGTCTTTTAAAAGTCTTGAGAAGATGACATGTCTTAAAATGACAAAACTGGGCTGGCAAGATAGCTCAGCAGACTAAGCGCTTGCTTAAGCAAACACAGGGGCCAGGGTTTGATTCCTGGCACCACATGCCATGCAGGGCCCGCCCCCAGGCACACTGAACTGTGGATGGAGTCCAGGCATGGTGGTGCACACCTGTAATCCCAGCACTAGGGAGGCAGAAAACAGGATTACTTCGAGTCTGAGCTGCATAGTAAGACCCTGCACACACACACGAAAAAAAATACAACTAAAATGGCTAAGTTCTTATTGCTCCTGCAAGAGTAGTTTAGAAAAAGTTTAAACTTTAATGAAGCACGTATTTTACTATTTTTCATAATGGTATTTCATATTTTTAAAGTTTATATAGTAATATATTGTGTCACACGTACACCCCTCCTTGTTTCTTCTTGTATATGCTCACTCTACCCATGATTGGAAGGTACAGGGGGGCACATCTGTCATCCCAGTAGCTCAGAAGACTGAGGCAAGAGGGTCACCTGTCCCCAGGAGTGTGAGAATCAGCTAGGTGATGTATCAAGACCCTCCCTGTGTCACAACAGCATCACAACAACAGCATGAATGTGGCACTGCGCTGGGTGATCTGGGTGTGGCTGCTGGGTGTCCCCTCCGCGTCCCCAGTGTGTCTGCGCAGTGCAGCTACATCTCAGGAAGCTGTGTCACCACCTTAATCTCCTGAGCACCATCAGCAATGAGCTCCCAGTAGTGCAGGAGGTGCGTGGAGGAGGCCCCGTGGGTGGGGAGTGTGCCTGAGACAGGAGGCCATTAGTGAGTTCACTCCCCGCTAGGGCTGCTGGGAGAGCTCCCTTGACAAGCCCATCATTAGACATTCCTTCCCCAAATCCAACACCAGCCTCAGTGGACTAACCTGTTCTGCCAGCTGAGACAGGCACCCAAGAAAGTCAGAGCGAGGAAATTAATAATTCAGGCTGAGACACTCCTGGATGATGAAGGTGGGGCGCTGGGTGGACCCCACTCAGAGGCAGCTCTGAGCCCCTCCCTCCGGGAGAGAGGTCCTAACTTCAGCCCGAAAGCCTGGCCCTGCTGCCTGCCTGTCAGAGCACTGTCTACAGCCAAATCCAGCATGGACCAAAGCAAGAGCAGGCGTGTTCCCGCGGGTCTTCAAATCCCAGGTTGTTCCCTGACTATTTATTGTTGTTGTTGGTGGTGGTGGTTTTCTTCAGCTTTTTCAAATCTGTATTAAAAATCTGACTTTGTAATATAAGAACCGAGTGCTTTCCCCAGGAGGGGTTTTTCTTGCCTTCCGGAGACAGAAGTAGGAAGTAGGCTGAGGTAGGAAGTAAGTAGGAAGTGTCCCTGGGGAGGTAGGGCCCTCTTGCTGGGCCACCATCAGAAGTTCTACAAGAGATAGCACTGCACCAAGGAGGAAGCTCCTTGTGTTGGTGTCCTGCTCACACCTGCTGGCCCCCAGGGCTGGCAGCGCAGGCATGGGGCTCTCCCGAGCAAGAGACTGGGGCCAGCAGGTGCCCTCCTCGGCCTGGCCTCTTGCAGGAGCAGAGCCAGTGTCCTGTGAGGAACTCCTCACTGCATCAGGCCAAGGAGAGAGGGGCTGAGCAGCCCCCGCCGGGTGGGTAGGAGAAAGGGCTGAGGACATCGACCCGCACAGGTGACACTTAATGCAGCTGCGCCTCCCATCCATAAACAGTGCCCCATCACGTGAGCTCTGGGCTCCATGGGGCTCTGAGACTTGACCAAGGCCGAGAGCTTCATGTATTTGTCCAGAATGTACAGTACCTGCTCGCTCCTCACAGCAGGACCTGACTGCCAACCGGATGAGGCCAGCCTTTGTGTGAGGAGATTCGTGCTGCGGGAGTGTCCTGTTCTCATTGCGTCTAGCTGCACCCACTGAGCCAGTTGGACTATCTGTTAACCTTTTTCTGGGAGCAATGAAAAGAGGATGCCCACCCTCCTCCACCAATCTGTTGGCCTCCAATCTGCTATGGCAGGCTCCTGGGGGGCCTCGACTCACCCAGCCTGTGTAGGTAGCCAGAGCCTGGAATGGGGCTCACTCCGAGCTTCAGCCCTCGCCCTCCACTCCCCATGCTTGCTCCCTCATGAGGGAGGCAGCCTGGCCCACTTGGTCAGCCTTCTGCCTGGCTCCCATGAAGACCAGTGGCCTGTGGTCCAGGAGGTAGCTGTATGGCTGTCCCTGGGTCCCTGCATGGAGGAACAAGGATTTTCATCCCCTGTCCTCATCTGGATTCCTGATCCACATGAGTCAGACCTAGGGAAGTTTATTGGAAATTCTTTAGTCATCTGGAGATAGACCGCTTCTCATTAACATACAAATCAAAGTTCTAATGTATGAAGTTCACAGCCACTTTGGGAAACCCTGATAAATGAAAGCAGGGATGCTTTAGTGTACTGTTGTGCTTTGCGGCGACACGAAGCAGCGCACACTCGGTAGAAACTGTTGTTCAGATTTTGAGTTTTGATCTTGCATTCCTGGGTAAAGATTTGTGGTCCCTTCTTGTCTTGCAATGCTGGGCACTGACCACTGGGCATTCTCTGACAAGGAGGGGACACAGCCAGGGCTCAGCCCTGTGTGGCTGGCTAAGCTGTGATATGCAGTAGGAAAGGCGTGTTCAATGCATTTTCAAATGAAGAGTATTTTCAGCTTAGGATGGATTTAGGAGAACACATCCTCCATCTTAAGCCGGTAAGCAGCTGTATCCATGAGAAAACCTTATTTGCCATCTTTAACCACTGCAGCCAAGCCTGTGTTCAGTTTGTCAGCCCCACGGACCTGTCCTGCAGGTGACATTTGTCATGAAGAAGAAAAGAAAAAGAAAACCAGAAGCGTGCATCTGCAACAATAAAACTCTTCCTGAGCTCATAACCTTGATGTTGTAGAAGGAATCATGCATTAGTCACGTATATTTTCAACTGAAAAGAATGTTGTAGTATCCTGTCATTTTGCAATTCTCGCTCTGGCAGCACCGCACAACTTTTCTTCTGAGCCCCGGTCCATCATGCGGCACCCACAGATTCATTGCCAAGTTTTGGGTTAAAGTCACTACACACAGAGCTAGGTGTAGTGGCCCACATATGTGGTTCCAGCTACTCGGGAAGCTGAGACAGGAGGATGGCTTAATCCCAGGAGTTCAGGGCCAACCTGGGCAATATAGAGAGAACCCGTCTCAAACAAACATTGCCTTCCTGTTTGTTTCAGGGGAATCAAAGAAAGCAATTTCTGTGGCACTTTGAGCTCTTCAGAGACTTAGAGATATTTAAGAGTCTGTTATTTTGATGGACTATTATGGTGCAAATTTGAGGCTGGAATTTGCATGTAAGTGGCAAGAATGATCCGGAAGTCCCTGCAGTAGTTCATTTTAGACCTGAGGTAGTCAGAACTCAGAAGCAAGTGGATAGTGAAGGGTGACTCTGATCTGTGGACATTAGAGGTAGAGAATTGGGTCTGGCTCTCCTCATGGAGCTGTGTGTGGGAGGCCACGGCAAGGCCCCTAGGGCTCTCCTGTCTCTGCCCCAGCTGCCAGGCTTAGAGGGCTCCAATGGGCAGTTGCCATGTCTCTGTACAAGCATCAGCTAGAGGATAAAAGGCAAACAAAGGGTCTCTGCCTGACAACAGGCTAGGCACATTCTCTGTGCTACACTTCTCCCAAAAACATAAGAAAAAGTTATTTGTAATTCCCAACATTCCAATCATAGGGTGAAATGACACTGAAAAGCCACAGTGCTCAGTGGTCTTTTCCCATCTTGCTCACAGCAGCTTGCCATTGGTTGGATGTGTGTTCTTCTAATTTCTTCCTAAGCATATACACACTCACACTCACATTCACACTCACACACATGCACAATTCTTTTGTGTGCTTTTGATTTCACTGTGAGTTATTCATTATGCATCTGTTCTGTTTAGTTTCTTGCAGCACTCTTCTACTTCTCTATTTTTTTCCATAGGCCCTCTTTAAATTTTACCTCCTACAGCAGGGCTTTGTGCACATTTGGGAAGTGTTTCACCCCTGAGCTGTGCCCCAGATCCATGGGTCTCAGAGCTTGCTCCATGGGCACTGCATTTGACAGTGTGGCTTGTAACCCATATTATTGTTCCAATCCCTTACTAAGGTGCTTTTCTAATTTTCCTACATTTTGCTATCTATAAGGATCAAGTACTACTGAATATGCGCCAACAAAATTATTGGATCCCAGAGTAAGCATATTAAAAGTTATCAGTGCCTAACCCTGGACAAAGAAGTCAGTAGAGAAGGCAGGCACTAAGATAGGGGAGTGGCAAACAGCAGAGAAAGAACTTCTGTGAGTGCTGCTGTCCCAACAGCAGAATATAGCAATATGAGGAAAAACAAGAAAGAAGGGATTGGGACCTTGGACCAGGAAGGATCTGAGGCACAAATTGAAGCTCTTGAAGAGAGTGAAGGGACTCTCTTCACTTCAACAAGATGAAGGAGGTAGCTGGCAGTACCTTCTCCCCGAAATGGGAGTCACTGCTTAAGAGGAGCAATTCCAACCTATGACACTTGGTGAGTGCTGGCCACCCCAAAGGCCTTAACAGAGAGATCAGCAGTGGAGGAGAGTAGTGGACATGAAAGACTGCACTAGCTGGTGGTGAGTGCTGAGGGCTCAGCCATCCCAAGCAAGAGAACAGTGGGCCAGGAGTGATCTTAGAGAGAGGCCAGCTGAGCTCAGAAATTAAAGTGGCTTCTGGCTCCATTGAGCAACTCCCAGCTGGGCTCAGCCCTGAGGGAGGTGTGCGATGGGTACAGGCCAAATGAGTCTGGCCTCAGCCAGAAGGTGTAGGCTTACTGAAATTATCTTCTGGCCCCACCAAAAAGCTACTGCTGGCTTGCTAGGATAGATCAGCCTGAATGGGGACTCTATCTCCACATGTTGTCTACCAGTGACGACAGCAGAGACAAACCTGGAAGTGGTTTTTTTGCTCGTTTCTCTCTCTCTCTCTCTCTCTCTCTCTCTCTCTCTCTCTCTGGTGGTGGTGGTTTTGGTTTTCTTTTTCATGTTTTTCTTCTTGTTCGTTCTTTGATCTTGTTTTTATATGAGTGTGAATGTGGTTCCTAGCCTTGTTGTGGTTATTTCTTTGCTCTGTTCTTCTCTTCAGCTCTTCTCGCTCCTTCCAGTCCTCTACATCAGTTTCCCAAAGTTAGTGCGATTCCTCTTTGTCCTACTACCTTATTTCTAATTTCTTCTTCCTCTTCTACTTCTCTATTTTTCCCATAGCCTCTTTTAAATTTTAACTCCTGAGGGTAAAATTGACATATTAAGGATTATATACTGCATATAATTTTGTGGTCTGTTTTAGAATTTGTTTTAATGGCAAGTTAACGTTTACCTCAGTTCATCATATTCTAGGCTGTGATTGTTGCTACTGTTATTGTTCATGGTATCACTTTAGGCAAAAGTCACATAATTATTCTAAACAACTATTCTTACTGGAATTCCCAAAATAAAATTGACTAAGGGTCATAGAAAATACTGTGACACAGTGCCAAAGAACCAGTAACTGAGCCAAACGGGTAGCAACTTTTTATTTCCCAAAAGTTGAAGACATAGGATCTTGCAACAGACTCTAAACCCCAAAGCCAGTTACATGTGGACGAAGTCATTTTATAAGAGTCCTAAATACTAACAATAAAGCAACCACCATAGGCAATTTACAAGCATCACCCCAGGAATTAAACTAAAGAAAGAAAGTAAAGAAAATGAGAAAACACTTGAAGAAGATGCAGCACCAGACATCCAGTTCACCAAAGGCAAACTCAGGGAGCAATGAGGTGGCCCACTCTGGAAACACCTACCTGGCCTCTCTGAAGTGGTACAACAAAGCAAATGAATAAGGCTCTAGAAAAAAATGAATCAGAAATAATTTATCAGATAATGGAAGAAATGATATCCTAATTAAAATCATGCTTAGTGACTCCACAAAAGGTATAGACAAAAAAAAAAAAAAACCAGAGGAGCTAAAGAAAATGATGGAAGTCATGAATGCTAATTGCAGGAAAGAAATGGAATCCATTCAGCAGATTCAAGCAGATAATCAGGAGAAAAGACTTCCACCAGAAGTATCTGCAGCAGATTAAGCCAGTGTGAGGACAGGATCTCATGTACAGAAGACACTCTTGCTGTTATTGATCATGAAAAGAAAGATTCCTTAAAAATATCAAGGGACCATGAGAAATCAATCCATGAACTGCTAGATGAGGCAAACAAGGATAACTTAAGATTGACTGGGGTCAATAAAAAAGCAGAGGATAGCACAAATGATAATTTAAAAAATGGTTCACAGGATCCTATGGCAGAAAACATTTCTGTTAGAGAAAAACAATTTAACATACCGATAGGCAAGGTATATAGAACTCCAATTAGTCACAATCAGAAAATAACCTGAAGCCAGGAGTGTCATAATCAAGATTCCAGAAATTCAACACTAGAATAGAATCCCAAAAGCTGTTAGGAAAGAAACAAATCACCTATAAAAGGAAAGCCAGGGCCAGCCAAATAGCTCAGTGGATTAAAGCACTGGCAAGCAGGTACAGGGCCCAGGGTTTTGATCCCCAGGTCTTCCATGCTGGCCTTGCTGCTGGGGTGCACTGAGAGGACAGTTGAGACTGGGTGTAGTGGTGCACGCCTGTAATCCCAGCTCTTGGGAGGCTGTAAACAGGTGGATCACTATGAGTCCG